>BQKN01000192.1:0-24885 GCA_022839385.1 Asparagus kiusianus
GATGACTTAGTGAAGACTTGTAACTATTATCACCAATCAAGACATCTCAAATATAATTGTCCTGAATTGGAAAAGAAGAAGGCCAAGGGTGCTTACATGGCCGCTCAGGACAACTTCACCTCATATGATAGTGAAAGTCAACTACAGTCAGTCTTTCAGGATGCGAAGCTGCAACGTCAATTTCAGCAATTTCAATTATTCTAGCAGTACCAAAGTTCACAACCATCATCCTCCTCTTTATCCACTACTCTCAAAAGTGTAGGTACCTCTTTATCTTTACTTACATTGTCTTCATCTCATACTTGGATTTTAGATACAGGTGCTACTGATCATATGACTGGGAATCAAGGTATCATGTCCTCTTTCTCTCCTACATCCAATTCAGTTATATTAGATGACAGTTCATGTACACATGTTCAGGGTGTCGGTAACACCAATCCTACACCTAGTCTCCCTCTTCCTCGTATTTTATCTTCCTAGTTTTCCCTATAACACTTTATCTGTTAGTAAGATTACTAAATTACTAAACTATACAGTGACATTCTTCGCCACACATTGTGTCTTTCAAGATCTGATCACGAGGAAAACGATTGGGATATGACATGAGCAGAACGGCTATTAGAAACTAGACTTGGCCACCAAACATTTAGCTTGTATTGGAAACTCATCAGCTCTACAATACCATTGTCAGCTAAGACATCTCTCTCTCTCTCTCTCTCTCTCTCTCTCTCTCTCTCTCTCTCTCTCTCTCTCTCTGTGTGTGTGTGTGTGTGTGTGTGTGTGTGTGTGTGTGTGTGTTCTCAAGCTTCTAAATCCCCAATTCAAAACTCTTTCCTCTTTGGAGTGTGAGTCGTGTCAACTTGGCAAACATCATCGTGTATCTTATCCTAATCGAGTCAATAAGAGGGTTGCAAAGCCATTTGATCTTGTTCATTCTGATGTCTGAAGGTCATGCCCAATAACTTCTAAATTGGGATTTCGGGGTGCTTTGTCAGTTTTGTGAATGATCACTCTCGTGTTACTTAGATTTATCTTCTCAAGTCTAGGTCTAAAGTCTTTTCTACATTTAAACTCTTTTATTCTGAAATAGTCAATCAAATCAAAACTTCGATAAAAAAATTTCGATCTGATAATGCAAAGGAATATTTGGATGGTAACTTTACTAGTTTTCTTGAACAACATGAAATTCTCCATCAGTCTTCTTGTGTTTACACTCCTCAACAAAATGGAGTTGCTGAATGAAAGGATAGACATCTCCTTGATATTGCTCGAACCTTGTTATTTCATTGTCACGTTCCCAAAGAGTTTTGGGGGGAAGCTATCCTAACAGCGTGCTACTTGATTAATCGAATGCCCTCTTCTGTTCTGTAAGATAAAATTCCTTTTAAAGTTCTATACCCCAATGATGATCTCTTTTCACTTCCTCCAAAGATTTTTGGCTCTTTGTGCTTTATTCATAATCACAGTCCAAATAAACAAAAGTTTGACTCTCGGTCTATTAAAGGCATTTTTCTTTGTCACTCCTGAAAACATAAGGTTACAAGTGTTTCTGTCCATCACTCAATCGTCTTGTGTTATCTGCTAATATAACATTCTTTGAAGACAAACCTAGTTATTCTAGTTCTCCAACTCCATTATCATCGGATGAGTATGACTATTCAATCCTACAAGAGTCATTGGTTAACGGTAGTGATTCATCCACTGACAATACTATTTACACTACTGGCAAAGATTCCGCTCGGTTTAATGACCCAATTCAAGTTTATCATCGTTGCTCTGCTCCTGCTCCTAAGTCAACGTCGGCCTCAACACTACGTCCTCCGTCAGAAGAACCAGAATCAGTAAGTGCATATTTAGCCCCTTCTGCAGAAGACCTTCCTATTGCACTTTGAAAAGGGACACAAACTTGTACTCAACATCCTATTTCTAACTTTGTCTCTTATGATCGCCTCTCCTTCACCTTTCGATCTTTTGTTACTTCCCTCGACTCATATTTGGTTCCTAAGAATGTGTCAGAAGCCCTGTCTATTCCAGGTTGGAACCAAGCGATGCAAGACGAAATGAGGGCCTTGCGATAGAATGAGACTTGGGGTTTGGTCCCACTTCCACCAGAAAAGCGGCCCGTCGGCTACAAGTGGGTGTATACTATCAAATTGAATCCTGATGGAACTTTGGCATGCCTGAAAGCCCGATTGGTTGTTAGGCTATTCGCGGATGTATGGCTTAGATTACTTAGATACCTTCTCTCCAGTGGTAAAAATGACATCTGTTCGGATTTTTATCTTATTAGCAACGACAAATCACTAGCGATTTCATCAGTTGGACATCAAGAATGCATTTCTTAATGGTATTCTAGATGAGGAGGTTTACTTGGAGCAACCCCCAGGTTTTGTTGCTCAGGGGGAGTATGCGAAGGTGTGTAGGCTGAAGAAATCAGTTTATGGTCTGAAGCAATCTCCGATAGCTTGGTTTGGACGTTTTGCATCGGTTATTCAGGAATTTGGGCTCTGTCGTGCACAAAAAGATCACTCTATCTTCTGGCGATTTCAGAATGGGAAACGAATTCTGCTTGTTGTCTATGCGGATGACATTGTAATTACAGGGGATGATGCTTCTGGTATTGATAGGAAGGGGAAGTGAGTTACTAAAATTTTTGAATTCTATTGGGATACAAATGATTGAAACACGACGAAATATAGGTGAATTGAGAATATACCACGAGCTAAAAAAAACTAGTCTATTTCCTAATACAGTAATACTCCTGCATAGTACACGAATGATTTCTTCGTAGCTAGATTTCCTGAGCATCTGGATCTTCGACACACTCATTGCTCTCGACTAGCTTCCGGCAACCATCAGGAATTAAACGTTTAGAATTTTCTAGCGTCATGTAAACAAAGAAATTCATCATTTGCTCCCTCCCGTTGCCAATACAAACTGCATCATGAGATTATAAGATAAGCATAAACTAATAATAATGGTTACTTATAGCATCTAGACTTGTTAGTGAAAGATCTAATATGAAAAGTCACGGATATAATTACGTACCTTGTTTTAGTTGGCTAAGACTGGCAAGTATAAGCTGGATAATTGACATAAAAACCAAAATTTCGATCACAACAGTGTGTCTTCAATATAGTAGACTAGGGTTTATCTGCTAGTAACTGTATCAAGAGAGTAACAAAAGCGTCAACTATTGATAATGGGCAAACTTTAGGGATGCCAAATAATATCAGTAGCTGTATACATCAGGATGCAGATATGATCACTAATATCTATACTGATAGGATATGGTTACGGATATGTAATGAAATATCCACATCCGTATCTAAAATATCCAAATATATATTAGTCATAAAATTGCAACGGTTTTAATCTTAAGATTCATGGATTTGAGGTTGATTTTGATGATCAAGAATCAAACTTTAGTTTTTCAAATATACCGAATGTATTAATGAACTCTCTTGTATCATATGAAGTATATCCTTGTTAATATATCTGCATGTATATCCATAGGCGTTATTAAAATTTGGCTGGCATGGATATGAATTTTTCTTATCGAGGTATATCTTTATCATATCTGTATCCGCGATTTGTTAGGGGATACGTATTTTATAAGTATAACGGTAAACATGGTTATTGTTGATATGAAAACGACGAAGAAATTGTGAAAAACGTGAAGAATAACCCAAAACAAACTCTACCACACCCTGGTGTGGTGTCGGCCATGGGTGTGGTAGAATCTGTCCTGCACCACACCCTCTGCCACACCCATGGTACAGGATGTGGTAGAATCTGTCCTGCACCACACCCTCTGTCACACCCATGGTGCAGGGTATGGCAGACTCGTTTTTAGAATCCTCCTTTGTTTGGGAATCCTCCTTTGTTTGGGATTGTGTTTTATTATAAATAGGACCACGTTTTTTAGGGTTTCTAAAGGAGAGAAAAGGAGAGAATTAGCATTGTTTTGAGCACTTTGAGAGGGAGATATTGTGAGGGAGTTGAGAGCTTTGGTTAGGGTTATATTTGAGTAATTTTGTATGTTGTAACCTGTTGTATTTCTCCTCCATATAGTGAAATCTCCCCATCCTCTCCCCGTAGACGTAGGCAATTGCCGAACCACGTAAATTCCTGTGTTTGTGTGTGATTTTGGTCGTTATTTTGTGAATTGCACTCGTGTTTGGTTTTGGTTTTCTTCTCTCATCGCTCACCGACTCGTTTGGTTGTCGAGCACGCTTCCGCACGGCGCGCAACAAGTGGTATCAGAGCCCAGATTTCAGATCTAGGGGTTTTGGATTAGGTGGAGAAAGATTCAGTTGGAACCTTGGTTCTTGGAGTTCTAAGCTTTGGTGGAGTTAGGGTTTGAAGTTGCCGTTGAAGATCTCGCTTTCCTCGTGTGATTAGGAGTTCTATTTGGAATCCAATCTAGGGTTCAGTTGGGTAACTTCTAAATTCTATAAAGTTTGAATCTTTCTTTGCAATTTGGAGTTTGTGATTATGGGTGAAGAAGTTGGTGAAAGCAGCAAGATGACGGGTACAGTTCAAGTGGGTTTTCAGAACACTAAGATTAGTGTAGTGAAATATGACGGCAAAATCAATGTTGGTTTGTGGATGAGCGACGTACAGGATGCACTCAATGCTCAAAATTTGGAGGAGACCATCATGGTCGATGTGAGGCCACCTAAATATGAAGAGGCGGTATGAGAAAAGATGAATAGGAACGCTTGTGGGGTGATCAGGTCCTGTTTGGAACAGGAGCTGAAATATGATGTGATTGGGGTGACGTCTGCGATGAAGATGTGGGAAATTCTCAACAATAAGTATCTTACGAAAAGTGTTGAGAACAGGTTGTATTTACTGCGTAGGTTATTCAGATTCCAGATGTCCCGAGGCACCTCGCTTGCGGCTCATGTAAACAACTACACTAAGTTGTTGTCAGACTTGGCGAACGTGGATGAGAAGATCACGGATGAGTACAAGGCTATTATTCTTTTGGGCTCCTTACCGGATGAGGAGTATGATACCTTCGTGCTTACTTTGCTGAACGGGAGATCTTCTATCACTTATAGTGAAGTGACTAACGCATTGACGAACTACGATTTGAGGAGGAAGGATAAGGAGACTTCCCGCGCTAGTACTTCAAGAGAGGCCTTGTCGATGAGAGGTAGAAGCCCATATCCGAAAGGTGGTAATCGAGGAAGGTCAAAGTCAAGAGGTCATCACCAATTAGCAAAGAACCAATGTGCATTCTGCAAGGAGCAAGGACATTGGAAGAGAGACTGCCCGAAGCTCAAGGAGAAGGAGAATGGCAAGAAAAATGGCCCGAAGGCCAATGAGGTGAACGTTGCGAAAGGCGATGATTCCGATGATTCGTGCTTTTCTCTATTGATTACACCGGAGGTGAACCATGTGGATGCATCAGATTGGATGCTTGATTCTGGCGCTACTTATCATGTGACTCCTAGGCGAGATTGGTTTTCATCATTTGAGAGAATCGACGGGGGTGTTGTTGTCATGGGAAATGATCAATCCTGTGGTATTTGTAGGATAGGTACTGTGAGGATTCGGATGCACGATGGAGTAGTCCGTGAGTTGAAGGAGGTGAGATTTGTTCCTCAGCTGAAGAAGAATCTTATCTCAGTTGGAGCTTTAGAGGCTAAGGGATTCAGGGTGACCTTTGAGAACGCTGTAGCGAAGGTTACTAAGGGATCTTTGGTTGTGATGAAGGGAGTCCGCAATCGTAATTTATACTATCTGAAGGGGAGCACCGAGATTGGCCAGGTTGCTTCGGCTATTTCAGAGGCGGACATGAACAGACTTTGGCATTACAGGCTAGGGCACACAGGTGAAAAGTCACCGCAGGCATTGTACAAGCAGGGGCTATTGAAGGGAGCTAAGAGTGGTAAAGTGGAATTCTGTGAGCACTATGTACTTGACAAGAAGACAAAGGTGAAGTTCAGGACGACCATTCATAGGACAAGGGGCATCTTGGACTATGTGCACACAGATGTTTGGGGTCCCACCAAGACGGCATCACTTGGTGGTCGACATTGGTTCGTCACGTTCGTTGATGACTATTCTAGGCGATGTTGGGTGTACACCATGAAGCATAAGAGTGAAGTCCTAGATTTGTTTGTGGAGTGGAAGAAGAGATTAGAACTGCAGACTGGGAGAAAGATCAAGACGTTGCGATCCGACAACGACGGCGAGTATACTTCAGACCCCTTTCAGCAACTATGTCGAGACTGTTGGCCTTCTTGTTTTGATGATGATTTAACAAACAATTTACTTCTAATGTTGTTTGTCTAGTGTTTGTGTTTTTGTATTTATTCTAGGCAAACAACGTTATTGGAGGATGGATGGAATTGCGCTTAAACGAACATATCCAATGGAGGTTAGCGGAATGTCGGGTTGAAGCCTATACAATTCAAGTTAAAGATCAAGTTCAAGCTTCATCCGCACGTGTACCAAGTTGAGCTACAATGAAGATCAAGATTGCTTGGGTAATGTAGTTTAGGGTTTTATATTATGTGTGTTAGATACTCTAAGCTCAATATAATATACACACACATTTTATTGGTTTCTTCGTATATATATATAGTTATATATATATAAACAAGTTTTGGTTTTTATGCATATATATAGTTTCATATATATACATACATGTGTTTTTGAGTTTTCATGTTTATAATATGAAATCACATATTTCATATTTATTATTGTGTTTTAGTTTAGCTATATAGATATGAAACAAATTTACAATCATATACATAATCATATGTTTCATACTCTATTGTGTTTTTGAAAACATTGCATAGAATATGTAATTTTGTGAAAATATTGTCTTATTAGTTTATAGACCTCAATATCAGTTTATACATGTTTTACTAAGTCTATAAAAACATTTCACAAAGTTTTAAAAGTTGGTTTATGTCAAAACATCAAATTCAAGTATCTCATATTTCCATGTTTTGGACTATTTTGTAAAATGATGATATCTTTCATTTGGGAGGTCCTTTCTGATAACCAGTCACTGTAGCATGTTTATTATCATGTCTACAATCATTCCCCAAAGTTTTACATTTTTTGGAATTTATTTGATATTTTTAAATAGGGTTTTAAAATCAGCTATACAGTTTTCAGAATTTCATATGTCAGTTTTCGGTCGACCGCACCGGTCGACCGAGCCTGAGTTCTCGTGTTCACTGGGCGACAGAAGTCTGTCGGTCGACCGGTCCGATCGACCGATGAAATTTTCCGGTCGACCGATGAAATTTCCGGTCGACCGACAGTGACTTTTTCTGCTTCCAACGGCTCTTTTTATTACCGTTGCTTTGGGCTGTTTTGTCATTTGGCTTGTGGTTTTTGGCTGAGTTGTGAGAGGGTATAAATACCCCATTGTCTTCAACTCTCAAGCCATCTAAGAGATTGTTTTAAAATAGTTTAACAAGGGTTTAAACTTGTTTAATGTTTTTTTAAGTTTGGTTTAAAAAGCTTTTAAGCAATTGAGGGTTTTAGTTTGTGAAGCAAATTTCACAAGAGCAAAGAGGAGATCATCCTTTGGTGTTTGGGCATTCAACTCATCTCTCTCTCACTCTTGATCTATAGAGAAGTTTTCCTTAAACTCAATTCTAGCTATTTATTGTTTTGATCTAAATTTCCATAAGCTAGATTTCTATATTGAGTTTAAATTGTTTTATTGATACTCTCTGTTCACACACAACCTATTGAGCTTATTGTATTTACATTCATAGTATAATTTTGGGTTGTGAGATTAGTGACTTAGAGTTGTGCTTAATTGAGTTCTCACCTTGTTAGAGAGAACAATCATTTGTCATATTGTGCTTAATTGAGAGATTCACTTGTAATACACTTGTACACCGAGAGAAGTGTGTGGTGAGAGACGGGGTCGAATCCAAGAGGAGTGGCGTCAGTTGACGTGCCTAGGGAGAGGTTGTAACCGAGCACTTGAGGAGGAGGACACGGGCTAGGACCAAAACTTAGTGTGTGAGGTGTGATTACATAGTGATTGTATTGTGAGGTGTAAACGTTGTTCGGGTGAACGTAGAAAACCCGGTTGTGATAGTGGAGATCTCCTCGAGGTGAGGAGCGGGGACGTAGGTCGTGGGGACCGAACCTCGTAAACATATCGTTTTGTTTGTGATTGCATTGGCGTTCTTATTCTTGTTTTCATATCTTATATCGCCTTTGTGTATTGCTCATCATATTACCCTATCACTTGTGTAGATTGTTTATTTTACCCTTGTGTTAGTTCATATATCCTTGCTCATATATTTGTAATATCTCATTGATAGGATATATTCATTTGTTCATATTGCTTATCCTAGCTTACGTATCTTGTTGTATTTTATTCTTGCTAGGATAACTTATTAATTAGTTTTAATTGGCATTTAATCGGATTAGATTAGCATAAGACCCTAATCACCCCCCCTCTAGGGTCTAACAGAGACGAGGGCATAGAGAGGCACTTCACAGTTAGTCATACACCGCAGCAAAATGGGGTGGCGGAGAGGTTAAATCGATCTTTGCTGGAGAAGATTCGATGTTTATTGGCGCATAGTGGTTTGGAGAAGACCTTTTGGGCTGAGGCACTTTCTTATGCGAGCCACCTCATTAATAGGCTGCTTTCATCTGCGATTGAGGGGAAGACCCCTATGGAGATGTGGTCGGGAGAGACAGCACATGACTTTGACCAGCTTAAGGTATTTGGTTGCCATGTATATTATCATGTTAAAACTGATAAGTTGGAACCTCGAGCTAGGAAGGCCATATTTGTAGGATTCAAGCGTGGTGTCAAGGGATACAAGCTTTTGGGATCCAGTTGATAAGAAGATTGTGCTGAGTAGGGACGTCATATTCGATGAGGCTTCTATCTTGAAGCTTTCCAGCTCTCATTAGGTGGAGAGCGACCCGACAGAGGAGATATCGCAGGTGGTGGAGATTGATGCAGCTCCACAGAGTCCAGATGGTGCAGTATCCATTAGAGTGCCGACTGAGGTGACGCCAGGCGAGCACGACGGTGATGCGGAGGATACGGGTACTCATGAGCAGGATCAGGGACCGATGGCTCAGGTTCAGGATTCTATTGCGGTTCGGAGACAGAGGAGAGACATACGGGTGCCAGCACGGTATGCCGACACAGTTGCATATGCACTTCCGGTAGAGGGTATCGATGAGATGGTGCCTACTACATTCAGAGAGGCCGAGCAGAGTTCGGAGGCTGATTCGTGGCAGGTGGCTATGCAGGAGGAGATGGAGTCCCTTCATAAGAACGATACATGGGAGCTTGTTGAGCTTCTTAAGGGGCGGAAGGCGATTGGGTGCAAGTGGGTGTACATGAAGAAGGAGGGCATTGAGGGCACTCCAGTGAGGTTCAAGGCTAGGTTTGTTGCGAAGGGCTATGCACAGGAGGAAGGTATTGATTACAATAAGGTTTTCTCTCCGGTGGTGAAGCATTCTTCGATTCGGATTCTGCTAGCTTTGGTGACACAGTATGGATTAGTGTTAGATCAGTTGGATGTGAAGATGGTATTTCTTCATGGTGATCTTGATGAAGAAATATATATGACTCAGCCATTGGGATTTCGAGCTGCAGGGAAAGATAAGTTGGTTTGCAGGTTAAAGAAATTGTTATACGGTTTGAAGCAATCTCCTCGACAGTGGTATAGGCGATTTGATGGTTTTATGCTTGGTCATTCGTACACTCGGAGCCAGTTTGATCCTTGCGTGTATTTTCGCAAGTTGAGAGAAGGTGCGTACATTTATTTGTTGCTTTATGTCGATGACATGTTGGTTGCCTCTAGTTCCAAGTTAGTTATAGATGAGTTGAAAGTTCAGCTTTTGAATGAGTTTGAGATGAAGGACTTGGGCGAGGCGAAGCGCATTTTAGGGATGGAGATCGGCAGAGACAAGAAGAAGGGCAAGATTTGTTTGACATAGGTGGCGTATTTGAAGAAGGTTCTACAGCGATTCCATGTTAGCATGGATACGAAGCCAGTTGGTGTACCTTTGGGAGCCCATTTGAAGCTTTCAGCTGGCCTTTCACCGAAGTCAGTTGAAGACCGTGAGTTGATGACGAAGACTCCATATACGAGCGCAGTTGGAAGATTGATGTACACGATGGTATCTATTAGGCCGGATTTGTCATAGGCGGTGAGCATGGTTTCGAGATACATGCACGATCCAGGAGTGGGTCATTGGGACGCCGTGAGATGGATTTTGAGGTACATTCGAGGTACGCTCAATGTTGGTTTGGTTTATGAGCGGGACACTACAGGTGGGCAGTTGTGCATTGAATATGTTGATTCAGATTATGCCGGGGATTTGGATAAGCGTCGGTCTACTACGGGATATGTGTTTACTTTGACCCGTGTGTCGGTGTGTTGGAGATGCACCTTACAGTCTCGGTGGCTTTGTCTACGACGGAGGCAGAGTATATGGCGGTTACGGAGGCTGTGAAGGAGGCTATTTGGCTTCGAGGACTTTTGGAGGAACTTGGTATATCACAGCGGTCCGTCACCATTCATTGTGATAGCATGAGTGCTATCTATTTGGCGAAGAATCAGATTTTTCATGCGAGGACGAAGCACATTGACGTTCGTTATCACTTCGTTTGGGATGTTCTTGAAGATGGCGATGTGGAGATTGTGAAAGTCCACACAAAGGGTAATCCGGCGGATATGCTCACTAAGGTGGTTCCGAGCAACAAGTTTGATCATTGTCGAAACTTGTTGCACATTCGTGATTGTTGAGGCCGTTGACGGCCATTTGGATGAATTACGGGCGGTTTGATCCCTTGGGAGAGGGGGTACGTAGGCAATCACATTGGTACAGCCGAGTTTTGAGAGACGACACATTGGTGCTCATGTTGGTGTCGGCTCAGTGTTGGGAACACTTCGCCGAGGTGGAGAATTGTGAAAACGGCAAAGGAATTATGAAAAACGTGAAGAATAACCCAAAACATACTCTACCACACCCTGGTATGGTGTCTGCCATGGGTGTGGTAGAATCTGTCCTGCACCACACCCTCTGCCACACCCATGGTGCAGGGCGTGGCAGAATCTGTCCTGCACCACACCCATGGTGCAGGGTGTGGCAGACTCGTTTTTAGAATCCTCCTTTGTTTGGGAATCCTCCTTTGTTTGGGATTGTGTTTTATTATAAATAGGACCACGTTTTTTAGGGTTTCTAAAGGAGAGAAAAGGAGAGAATTAGCATTGTTTTGAGCACATTGAGAGGAAGATATTATGAAGGAGTTGAGAGCTTTGGTTAGGGTTATATTTGAGTGATTTTGTGAGTTGTAACCCGTTGTATTTCTCCTCCATATAGTGAAATCTCCCCATCCTCTCCCCGTGGACGTAGGCAATTGCCGAACCACGTATATCTCTGTGTTTGGTTTGATTTGTCGTAATTGGCTTGGTTTGTACAAGTGTGTGGCTTTCTTCTTCCGTGATCTCAAGTTCGTTGTGTGTGCGTGCAACGCTTCCGCATAGGCGCGCGATAGTTGACATTTTAATTTGTTAGTAAATGATTTGTATGCAATAGATTAGGGATACGTTGACATCTTTTCTTGTTACCTAGCATGTCTATTCACTACGGTAATCCGTGTTGGCCTTCTTGTTTTGATGATGTTTAATAAACAATTTACATCTAATGTTGTTTGTCTAGTATTCGTGTTTTCTTATTTGCTATAGACAAACAACGTAGTTGGAGGATGGATGGAATAGAGCTTACACGATCATATCAAGAGGAGGTTGGCGGAATTGTGGAGTGAAGCATCGTACAATTCAAGTTCAAGATCCAAGTTCAAGCTTCATCCGCACGTGTACCAAGTTGAGCTACATTGAAGATCAAGATCAAGCTTGGGTAATATAGTTTAGGATTTATATTATGTGTGTTAAGTACGTTAAGCTCAATTATCTATACACACACATTTTATTGGTTTCCCTGTATATATATGTAGTCACATATATATACAACACAAGTTTTGGTTTTCATGTTTATAAATATGAAATTACATGTTTCATATTTATTATTGTGATTTGGTTTATCTACTTAGATATGAAACAAATATATTTTCATATACATACTCATATTGTTTCATTTTCTATTGTATTTGTGAAAATATTGTATTCTTAGTTTTTGGACTTAACAATAATCATATACATACTTTGTTAAGTCTATATAATCATTGTGCAAAGTTTCAAAACATGGTTTAGCCAAAATGTCAAAATTCACACGTTTATATTTTCGTGTTTTGAACCATTTTGCAAAATGATAATTTTTCACAAATGGGAAATGCAATTTAGAAAACTCTTTTTGTAACATGTTCGTTTTCATGTTTATATACATTTCCCAAAGTTTTATTATATTTGGACTTCATTTGTTATTTTTAACAATTTTCCAAAAGTCATAAAATCTGGTTTTCAAACCTGTTCTGCTGTGTCAGTCTTCGGTCGACCGATCCGGTCGACCGCTTAGATGTTCAGTCAACAGAGGGCGACAGAGAGTTTGTCGGTCGACCGGTCTTGTCGACCGAGAGCTCCATCGGTCGACCGCACCGGTCGACCGAAGATGTCAGTCTGTGTTTTTTTGTTTTCAACCTGAATAGCGGTCGACCGAACCGTTCCATCGGTCGACCGAACTTTTCCATCGGTCAACCGATATTCTCGCCGGTCGACCGCCGCTCCTTTAACTCTGTTTCTAACGGCTAGTTTTATTACCGTTGCTGGGGCTGTTTTGTCATTTGGTTTGGGGATTTTCAGCTGAGGTTTTGGAGGATATAAATACCCTCTTTGATCTCAGTTTTCAACAAGCTAAGAAGCTAAGAGAAAAGTTTTAAAGAGGTTTACAAGTTTTTGTTTAAGGGTTTAGTGTTTGTTTAAAAAGCTTTTAAGCATTTACAAAAGTTTGATTTGTGAAGCAAATTTCACAAGAGCAAGTGGAGATCATCCTTGGTGTTTGAGCATTCATTCTTCTCCCTCTCTCTTGTCATTCATTGGAGAAGTTTTCTAAACTCAATCTAGCTTTACATTTTATTGTTTGATTATCATTTTATTAAGCTAGTGTTTATATTGAGTTTAGTTGATTTTATTTATCTCTTTGTACACACACAACCATTGAGCTTATTGTATTTACATTCATAGTATAATTGGGTTGTGGGATTGTGTATCTTAGAGAGTGAGCTTATAATTCGTTCTCATTCATTGTAGAGAACAAACACTTTGTATTGAGCCTAATTGTGAGGATTCACTTGTAATACACTTGTACACCGAGAGAAGTGTGTGGTGAGAGACGGGGTCGAATCCAAGAGGAGTGGCGTCGGTTGACGTGCCTAGGGAGAGGTTGTAACCGAGCACTTGAGGAGGAGGACACGGGCTAGGACCAACACTTAGTGTGTGAGGTGTGATTGCATAGTATTGTATTGTGAGGTGTAAACGTTGTTCGGGTGAACGTAGAAAACCCGGTTGTGATAGTGGAGATCTCCTCGAGGTGAGGAGCGGAGACGTAGGTCGTGGGGACCGAACTCCGTAATCATATTGTTTGTTTGTGATTGCATTGGCGCACTTACTTTTATGTTCATATCTTATATCGCCTTTGTATATTGCTTGTTGATTATTTTGCCCACTATCTAGTTTAGATTGTTTACCCTTGTATTAGTTGACATATCCTTGCACATAACTCTTTGTATTTCTCTTTGGTAGAATATATCATCTTGTGTTAGTTTATATATCATTTCATATATATTTCATCATATAGGATATATCTTGTTGTTTATATTGCTTATTCTTGCTTATATCTCTCGTATATCTATCTTGCAAGAATATACTTGTTAAGTAATTTTAATTGGCATTTAATCGGATTAGATTAGTATAAGACCCTAATCACCCCCCTCTAGGGTCTAACAATCCGTCCAATGGATCCCTATATCCAAAAGGAAAATGAAAAGTAGACTGTCTAATTTGTACTACAAGGAGTAAGAGACTCCAATATTGTATCTTAGAATGAGTTGCAATATCAAGCATGAAAATAATTCAGTTTCCCATCAAATGCGCAAAATGGTTGACATAGATGATCAATCACGACTCACAAGTCGCAGCTGCAACATCAAGCATGGAAAGCAATTCCTCTCTCATCACATACAAAAGATTAATTTGATGTCATAGGAGAACTTAGACATTGTTCTGCATACCAAGTAATCACATTCTGGCTTTGACCAAGACCGAGCCCCAGTTCCCTCCCTGATAGTTTCTTCTGTGAGATTAAGCGTCCGATCGATGAAGTAGCAACAATCTAGGTTCACTAGGGCGACTCCTCATGAAACACTTACATCATGTGAACCGACCCAAGTGTTATTGCTTGGATCTTACTGCCTAGACCCCCAAATACCAAATCTACTGCTTCCAACTTAAAAACAAAACCTCAAAGATTACTATTATATGCTACAGCAAACACTATTCTTGCTACAGTACTGCTTCCAAGAAGTAATGATTTTTTTCTCATATAAACATTGTTCATGCTGCAGCATAAATTTCAAATCTTAAACATGCTCTATAGGCTACAATGCATTTGTAGCTCTTTATCTGGTGTTCAAGCGGAAGTGGCATTTTTTAAACTTGAAAACACTGTTCATATCTTTCTTTTTTTTTTTCCATTGTTGTGGAAGCAGAGGCGTAGCTGTGTACAACTTGCCCTGGGCAGCTGCCCAGGGCAAGAAAATGAAATTTTTTTTAATACCCTTCATTCGTCATGCCCAAGTCCATTAGTCGCGAGCACATCCTTCGACCGCTCGACGCCGATCCCAACTCCCAAGCTCTCCGACGACCGCCCCGACCAAATCTTCGCCGTCGCCGACGTCCTCCTCGCCTCCCAGAGCAAGCCCTCAACCACTCGAGCCTCGACGCCGCTCCGACGACCGCCCCAACCAAATCCTCGCCGTCGCCGACTCGCCGACGTGCTCCTCGCCTCCCAGCGCCACTTCAACAACCACCTGGTCCACCTCGACTGCCCGACGTCCTCCCCGCGGCCGCTCTGTGATCAATCCTCCCGCGGTGTGTATCTCTTCCTGATCTCGATCTCTTTTTTTTCTTTTATTTTTTTCTTTGTTTTTTCTGTGTTTACTTTTAATGATTGCTGATGAAGTGATGATCAAAAAGATGGATTGAGAATTAAAATTGAATTTTGTCTGAAGATGTTCATCTAAATCTCCCTCGGATCGTGCCCACAACCTGTTCGATACAATGTCTGTTAGAAATCTACTTCTCGATTTTGATAACGTATAAAGTTTATTTCAATTTCATAACATCCTTGCTAGCTACATTTAATGTTTTGTTCTGATGCCGATAGCTGATGCCCATATAAATTGCTCGTATTAAAGTTGTGGTAGGTTCAATGTTACATTTGGTTACTTTTCTTGGTATATTGACTTGTTATATTGCCATCATCAGAAGTGAGAAGGACTTCAATTTTTTTAAAGCATTGATAATAACAGTGAAAATGAGCATTTTTAATCATGCTCTATTTCTATATCATGAAGATATAATGTCTTCCTTTAAATTTTTTTCGCCCAGGGCAAAAAAAATTCCTGGCTACGCCACTGTGTGGAAGTGACCTTTTTTTTAACTTAAAAAAATTGTTCATATCTTTTTTTTTTCTTGCAAATGCTGAATTTAACCTTTTATTTTACATTTCATAAATATATAATCTTTTCTGGCTCTATTATAGAAAATTGAGAAAATTTGCTAATTGGTGTATTATTTCGTTAACTAATTTGGAAAATCACTCTGTAAACAGTAGTAAAAAACTATCGCTGAAGTTTTTATAAATAATTATATATATAAACCATATTATAAATTTGGTGACAGATGTAACTGGGTAAATAATATCCGCAGCAACACGCGGGCTTATTACTAGTTTATTGAGACATTTAAAACAGAATCTATCAACAGAACAATGAGCTCGTTTAACTAGCAAACTTGTCATCAATGAAAAGCAGTACCTCTCAGTATTAATTAACGATTTACAAGAACAAAGAGAGTACAAGATAAGTCTTGTGACCAAGAAATATGAGATGTCAAAGAGGTAAGTAGAAAAGAATCATGTATATGCGTGTGCACGTACATATGCGCACGTACATATAAAACATTTGTCATTTTTTGTTCGTTAGTCCACTCATATTCAGTAATATCCTTACTATATCCGTAAATGTTTCAATCAAAGATGAAAACAGACACAAATGTAAGAAGAGGAGTTATTTGCTACATTCTCATACGCTAACAATATTAAGGGTTGAACGTCTCAATAGGAATGTCTGAGGTCCTCGTGCCTGAGTATCATCGCCATCATCAGATCATTCCAAGCGTCAACTGGACCGGGCAAGCACCAGTGCAGGCAGTCATGGGCGGTCCCTTCGACCCCTCTGTATTTATCTGGGTGCCCATCTGGTCGAGGCAACGAGAGATGGTAAACATCCAACATCTCCAAATGAATCGGGTTCATATTAACTCTAGCCATCTCTACAGCCTTCATAAACTCCTCTCTACCGATAGCTTGAAGCTCTTGATCTTGCTCACTACCATCAAATTCACCTTCTTTATACGGCAATGTTTTATTGCAATACCCACCATGTTGCCAATCTCCATGTTCAAAATGATTCGGGCTATGAGTTCTATAAATCACTAGCGGTTTGTGCGCAGATGCAATCATAAAATTGAAAGCTAACTCCATAGCTCTGTGATAAACGTAACATATACCAATTTGAGGAACGTTATCTAATTTACACTTGTGACAACCAACCACAGTTCTGTTCTCCAATAGTATTGTAGGCTGATCAAACCAAGCTCCGTCACCGATTAGTAAATAGTCGAATTCATGATATCGATTCACCCAAACGTTGTCAGGAATATCGAGATGTAGGCGTATAGGCCTCACTGAGTGAGTATCTACTGTAGGAGTTTCAGGTTGCACAAGAAAAGGAGACCAAATGAAAGCAACAGTGAAGTTATACGACGAAAAATACCAAGCTGTAGTGTGAAACGTCGCGTCCCGATACACAAGTATTGGCTCCTCAACCTGATTAGATTCACTGACAAATGTTAAAACAAGAGTCAAATTGTTTTGCATATGGTTTTTGTGAATCTGGCATTTTGGACGGAGTCTATACCTTTGCAAGTAGACACATAACCGATTCCATCTGATTGCGACCAAGAGAGTCGCCAACGGAGGCAAAAACCTTATCTTTCATCACATCCAAAAATACTTCCGGATCAAATTTTGGCAAATCACAATCATGTGGTTTCCATCTCCAATGGAGATACTCTTTACTAGGCCGACCGTTTTTCAAGCAATTCTGACGAATTCCTATGAACTTGCAGTTTTCGGTGTACGGTGGTGGCAGAGGGCTCGATATCCATTCTCCACGGAAAATGTCACATTGTTCTGTAACAAAATCCATCCAATAATAATCCAGTAGATAACTATCCAGACAGTGACAAAAAAAAAAAAAAAAAACCCAAAGCCCAGAACACCATCTGCTATCTGCTATGATTTGTTGATTTTGAGGAAGATTTCAACATGGGTTTTAAAAAAAAGGCCCGAAAATATTGATCTAAGGAAAGAGATTGAATTAGGATGAGGGAGTAGAGCTAGTATAAATAATACCTTTGTTAGGGGTTTTCTGAAGTTTGAAGCGCAGATCTTGAGCATTCACTGTGCCTATGAGCACAATAGAAACGAAGAGGCCGAGGTTCCACTTCTCCATTGCCGTGGACTCTTCTCGCCCACTGTGCCTATATTTTTTAAAAGTTTCCTTATATTAGTCCTCCGATCTTTCGAATTTTGATTTTAGTCTCTGTTGTTGTTGATGTATGATACCAAACAGTTAAATGAGGGGAGTGATTAAATTGACGGAGGTCTTCTAACCCTCCGAATGTGTGGTCCCGGAGCAAGCTGTTCTTTTCTGCACAAGTAGCAAATCGTAGGAGGGCGGGGTTTGGTTCCCCGGTTGTTCCTCCGACTATCAAGTCAATCATTTGCTTGGGTGGAGAAGTAAAAGGAACTGCAGTAGTTCTTAAGCTCAGAGAGTAGAAGTAAAGAGCTTACCTTGTTATTAAGAATATTATCTCTATTTATAGTAGCGGTAGAATGGTAGAATGGTAACTTTGGCCGAGTGTGGAGAAGATGTTACTTTGGTATTTAATGCGAAGTGATTGGGGGTTTGCAGTGCCAACGTGGTCGGATGTGTCGTAAAGATTATTAGGACAGAGGAATGATGGCGCCCATAATGCATTTAATGACATTTTATTGCAAGGTGATTAGTCACCAATACACAAGAGGGGCTCGAGGCTCGAGGTATGTCATCGCCTTTTGATTCGTCCTGTGGTAAAGAAGTACCGCCGCTTGAGTCACCCTCGTAAGGTGTCGGCCGATTAGTCAGCCTAGTGGAGTGACTAAGCAGTCGACTTAATCAGGACACGACACGCAACACCTTTCGGGTCGTCGACATGTGACGCCTTTCGAGTCGTCCTCGCAAGATGTCGGCGTGTCGAGTCAACCGAATTGGACCTCTGATTATCTTGACATGCTGACTTGATTATGCATAATGTGAGACACTTGTCGAGTCAACCGAATTTACATAATAAATTATGGTTATGTATTACCCTGTTTAAGTTGGCTCATGGATTTGCTAGCATAAAAGGATTGATATTGAACCTTGAATTTTAATCAGACATTATTATTCCTTCGTTGTAGTAGAATAGGATATTTTTGCTCGTAATTTCATCTGAGATGACGAAAATTATAAACTAATCATAATGTGTATCAAGACGTTACTGACTTTTAAATCAAAGATGTGTATTAGCCTTTTAATTAAGTTGGTTCATATATTGGTTAGTATAAACTATATTAATACTGCAGATTGAATCTCAGTCAGACATCATGTCCTCATTGTAGCATGACAGGGTTTTTTTTTCTCTCTCTCTCGCTAGTAACTGTATCATGTGATGACTTTCCGTATAAATTAATCATAATGTTACCATCAAATTAAACTTGCTGCTAAAAAATTCATGTGTAACAAATCAAATACATGGTTATGCCTTCTAAATTGACTCATGGATTGGAGATTATAAATTGAATTAACACAAAAAGTTGAATTTCAATCATAAGTTATATCTTCATTATAGAATGTTTTCGGTAAAAGTTAACTTCATTGTCGAATTCATTATAATATGGATTGCTTACAAAGAATTCAAAATATTCAATAAAAAGAATGAAAAATGAAAGATTACAACTTTTCGAAAATAACGCAAGATCCGTTCGTCGTTTCTTACTTGCGTGGGTCTTTAGCCGGTGACGGGGACGTCGATATCCGTGGACTACCTGACAATCAGATCAGATCCGGAACTCCGTCGATCCGCGAAGGAATCTAGAAGCAGAAGCGCTTATCTCGGCAACGGCGAGATAATTACTCTTCTTAGGATTATCGCAACGGGATAATCCTAAGGAACGGATACGGGTGATGCAGATCTGAAGAATTTCTCTCTTTTACGAATAACTCGATCAATCTTCAGTCCGGCAGGGCTTCGCCAATTCTCCAAAATTCCAGATCTGAAAAAATGAGGCTCTGAGGCTTGTATTTATAGGCACGGGGGGAATTCGGGCTGGAGACACCCTTGGGTGTCTCAACTTGGGCCGAGACACCCTTGGGTGTCTCGCTCGTGCCGAGACACCTCGGGGTGTCTCAACTCAGCCTGAGACGCTCCGTTATGCATGTTTGTTCGTTTCCGCCGTAACTTCTTCATCTGAACTCGGATTTGAGCGATTCAAAATGCGTTGAAAAGCCGACGAGGAGTTCTATAAGCTCCAATGATTAGATATCTGTGGAATAAATGAGACACGAAGGGTATTTTGTCGTTTGTGAACGACACGAGGTTCCCGATCAGTTCGTGTTTTCGTCATTCTGAAATTCCGTTATTTCACGTAGTTCGTCGATTCACTTCAATCGTTCACCGACATCAATCAAGCTTCTGTGCACCAGATAGTGACGTTCATCATTTTTTCTTAACGCTGAGCTGTTCGTGGAGATCTATAGGCAATTTTCAATGCCTACAGATACCCTCTCCAAAGCGTTCCAGACTCGTTTCTTTTATAGAAGAGGCTGGAATACTTTGGATATGATTGGTCCAGCCTTCGATCGGTATAAAGGACCTGTAGTTAGCTTCAATTCTTAACTCCTTCGATTTTCAATCTATTCGATGCTTTGATGAATAGCTGAAATTCTTTCGGCGTTGCGTTTATCGCCTGGCCGTCGTCGAAGTCTCAAATCTAAAACTGATGAGTTGAGTTTGGCTTGTGTCGTCGAGTTGACTTTGAACTGACTATCTCCGTCATGATATATTGACTCGCGTTGACTTTTTGATCGCAACGCGTTGACTGGCGTTGACCTAGGGTTACGCGTTGACCGGCGTTGACCTTAGGTTTTTAAACGTCGTACGTTGACTTTTTATCACAACGCGTTGACTGACGTTGACCTAGGGTTACATGTTAACCGGCGTTGACCTTAGGGTTTTGAACGTCGTACGTTGACTTTTTGATCGCAACGCGTTGACTGGCGTTGACTTAGGGTTACGCGTTGACCGGCGTTGACCTTAGGGTTTTGAACGTTGTACGTTGACTTTTTGATCGCAACACGTTGACTGTCGTTGACCTATGGTTACGTGTTGGTCGGTGTTGACCCTAGGGTTTTGAACGTCGTACGTTAACTTTTTGATCGCAACGCGTTGACTGGCATTGACCTAGGGTTACGCGTTGGCCGGCGTTGACCCTAGGGTTTTGAACGTCGTACGTTGACTTTTTGATCGTAACGCGTTGACTGGCGTTGACCTAGGGTTACGCGTTGACCGGCATTGACCCTAGGGTTTTCAACGTCATACGTTGACTTTTTGATCGTAACGCGTTGACTGGCGTTGACCTAGGGTTACGCGTTGACCGGCGTTGACCTTAGGGTTTTGAACATCGTATGTTGACTTTTTGATCATAACGCGTTGAATGGCGTTAACCTATGGTTACGCGTTAACCGGCGTTGACCTTAGGGTTTTGAACGTCGAACGTTGATTGGTGTCGATTTTCATCAAAACATCCAATAACCGACGAAAACGGGTGAAACGGGCAGAAAAATTGGGGTTTGTAGGCATGCGGGGACCAACCGGGGCCTGAGACACCTGTGGGTGTCTCAACCTTGGCCGAGATACCATTGGGTGTCTCGGTCATGGCCGAGACACCTATGGGTGGGTGTCTCGGCCAAAGCCGAGACACCCTAGGGTGTCTGGGTTCAAAAACCGAGACACCTCCCCCTCCTCTCTTTTTTTTGTTTCCTCTTTTGTTTTCCCCCTCTTTCCAAAATTTTCAAAAAAAATTATATTCCTCTAAAACTCTGTAACGTCCCGCCCCGGAATCCCGGAGTCGATACGTTATTAGATATGATGGACTGGCCTCACAAACCACCACATGTCTTTTTAGCACGTTTTGTCCTCACTCACGTGCTCCCTGGAAAACTTCCCAGGGGGTCACTCATCCTAAAATTTCTCCAGTCCAAGCACGCTTAACTTTGGAGTTTCTAAGAGTTGGGTTCTCGAAAAGAAGATGCATCTTGGTGGTATGAGTATTCCAATCAAATCTATCAATACTAATCACATCACCCTCTCAAGGGTTGGGGGATTACAATCTCCCCCACTTAAACTCACAACGTCCTCGTTGTGCCAAATCATATCATCCAAGACCGTACCATCCGTGTGAGATTCTAGAGGTGGCTCCTGCGGCCTCAAGAGGTGGCTCCCGCCCTCTCGACGTAGCACTTTGCGCTGCATAGCACTTAGCTCTCACAATTCCGGTTGGCTTGGCTCTGATACCATTTGTGACGTCCCGCCCCGGAATCCCGGAGTCGATACGTTATTAGATATGATGGACTGGCCTCACAAACCATCACATGTCTTTTTAGCACGTTTTGTCCTCACTCACGTGCTCCCTAGAAAACTTCCCAGGGGGTCACCCATCCTAGAATTTCTCCAGTCCAAGCACGCTTAACTTTGGAGTTTCTAAGAGTTGGGTTCCCGAAAAGAAGATGCATCTTGGTGGTATGAGTATTCCAATCAAATCTATCAATACTAATCACATCACCCTCTCAAGGGTTGGGGGATTACAAACTCCTTCTTCCTCCTCTCATCCAAACACCATTGTTTCCCTCCTTTAAGAACTCCAAACCCATTAAAACTTTCTTCTTTAAAACCCCTCAACCCAAAACAAAAATTCGGATTTTTGTGCTCTCCTCTTGGCCGAAAATCCTCTCTTCTCAAAGCTATGGTTTCATAACATCTTCAAGCTCAAGATTTGATTTTGGAGTTGGGTTTTCAAGCTTCTTGATTTGGGTAAGCTTCCCCTTAAAAACTCTCTCATTTTTTGATAAAGATTGAAACTTTATGCTTGTAATGAGGGTATGCCATGAATTTATATGCCAAGATCATAGCTTTTTGTTCTCATAAGTTAGGTTTTATGAAAAAGATAGGATCTTGATGATGGGTTGTGTGTATGTGCAAAGATTTGGGGGATTTTATGCAAAATCAATACTATGGCCGAAATTTGAGGGAGTTTTGTGCAAAAGTGGACTAAAATTTGAGGACTTTCGTGCAAAAGTGGACTGAAATTTCATGTCTATTTGGCCAAACTTTGAGAGGTGTTTTCATGCGAAAGAATCAACATTGTTGAGGGGTTTAATTGCAAAAAGCAACCATACATTGTAGAGGGGTTTATTTGCAAAAAGGGCTAAAATTTTAGGACTGAAATTTCCAAAGTTTAGACCAAAAATCCATGACTAAAGTTTTGAGAAAGGTATGCGGAAACTAGACCGAAATTTGTGGAGGGGTCTATTTGCAAAATTAGCTAAATTTTACAAAAGGGTTTATTTGTAAAGTTAGCCAAAATTGTGGGATACTGGGGGTGTTAGGTGAACAAATATGATGACCATGATCCAATTCGAGCGTGTCCTTTGACTAGAATTTAGCCTTGAACACGAGGGGTATTTTGGGTATTTCATCAAAAAATTGTCATGAGGGTTTACACCGCAATATGAGCTCACTGTTTTGCATGCACAAAATTCGTAGGTTTAATTAGACCTCAACTATAAAATCCTACTTATTTTATAGGATTTTAGTTAAAGTTCTTAATTTTCCTTTTAAATTTCGGGTGTTCAGATTTATGATTGTACCTGACCCGTTAATTTTTATTGCAGGTTCTCCATGTCTCCACGCCGATCGCGATTTCATAGGAGCCGCTCCCTTTCATAGCATAGCGAGAGGGAGGCTCCCGCGGCATCCTCTTTGGCGGTATTTTCTTTCGGGGGTGAGCACTTATGCTTTATGTATCCCCGATTGATCCCTTTGCCGGTCATTCGGGAAGAACCGACATCCTCCTTCGCGGGGATCGAGGTTTCAGGAAATTCGTGGCTCTGTTGTATCCTCGCTTGGCCCCTTCGCGGGTCATTCGAGAAGAACCGACATCCTCCTTCGCGGGGGTCGAGGTTTCCGGAAATTCGTGGCTCTGTTGTATCCTCGTTTGGCCCCTTCGCGGGTCATTCGGGAAGAGCCGACATCCTCCTTCACGGGGGTCGAGGTCTCGGACTTGCTTTGCTTGGCCAATTTAAGTCTTCTGGTATATTGGGGCGATTTTGTGTTGTCTTACACTTTGTAGGTCGGTGTATGTTACCACGTTATTTACATGATGATGCATATCGTTCTTCCAATGTAAGACACTCAGAATCGTCTCTCCAATTGCCCCGTGGATGATCTTATCTCGTTCTCTTGTGAGATGGATTTAATCCTCATATAATTCATGGATAATTTTCTAACTCTACCCTTGTTTTGTTGCAGTTGAATTCCCTACGGATAGTCTTCCCCCTCATGCTACTACTGGTTGCAGTGGGGAGGTTTTCTCTTCTAGTGCTGACAGGCAGGTTATTGGTCCACTTCCTCAGTTTGATAGAAGTTGTACCGATGAGTTTGCCGTCTGATACTGTTTTCAGCAAAAGTTGAATTTGTTGTCGAATTCATTATATCTTCTTTTGATTACAATAAATTCAAAGAGACAGTCTTTTTATAAGACTTCTTTTACACAACAAAACAAAGATTACAACTTCTGAGAAAATAACACAATAGCCGTCTATCAACTATTGCTTTTGTGGGACTTTGCCTGTGCCGGGAACGCTTTGGTTCGTGGACCACCGAATCACAGATCGTGAGGGGGGTTTATGATTCTTCCTTCGTTATCGAAGTGAGAATTGAAAACGATATCTTATCGAAGTAAGATAGTCGTTCTTCTTGAAATCAAGTCTAAGCTCGAATGTCAAGGAATCACTCCAGGAACTAAAATCTCTGCTCTCTCTGCTCTGGAATGCTCTAACAAATGCTCGATCCCCGTCAGAAGTGACCCTAGGGGGGTATTTATAGCCTCCAGGACCTGTAACTGCAAGAACTTGACAAGACAGCAAATTAGACTAGCGAGACAGTGTTTGCTGTCTCGCTGGTCGAGACAGTATTTCTCTGTCTCGCCCTGCGAGATAGTAAATATGCTGTCTCGCCCAGCGAGACAGTAAAAGACTGTCTCGCGAAACGAATATTCCTGGCAGTTTTCGTTGTAACTGTCTCCCCACGTTTCAAACTCCGTTATTTTGGTAGTTATTCACGTGATTTTCGCGCACGTTGTTTCCCACGTCCCCTGGCAGTTAATGGACACGTGTAGGGCAGTTATTAAGGCGGTTATTGACCATTTCAACACTGTCTCGCTGGTGAGACAGCAAACACTGTCTCGCTGGCGAGACAG
>BQKN01000193.1:0-34883 GCA_022839385.1 Asparagus kiusianus
CTTATAATATGAATGTTAACATGGGAGCGCAAGTGATAGGTACGTATCTACGGTATTAATTTACATCTAATGTTGTAGAAATCGAGACGGGAGAACCAAATCGCCATTCTTCAATGGTAATCCTATAAGCTATCAATTCCTGACTAGCATTCATGTCTCCGCGAGTCAAAGGAAAAAAAACAAAGACTGTAATTTAACTTATGGAGAAAACCATTCTCATAATTTCTTCATTTCCAAGCAGTTGATATTTCATAGCAAGTTCGTCCGTGCAGGTGTGGAGCAATGACAAGTACGAGAGCACGGAGCACAGGGTGTCGTTGAACTCGGAGAGGGAGAGATTTTCCTTCCCATTCTTCTTCGATCCTGCACATTATATAATTATGAAGCCTTTAGAGGAACTTGTGACTGAAGATAATCCGGCTAAATACAATGAATTCAGTTGGGGACGTTTCTACAGGTCTCGGAGGAGCAGCAATTTTCAGAAGATGGGAGTAGAAAATTTGCAGATATCTCATTTTCGGAAGAACAATTGAAGTCCGGCCTGCGGGTATATCCTTTTCGATCGGGAGATCAATTGAAGTAATGTAACTGGTTTGTTCGCAACTTGTAGCTGCTTGTGTGCGCTTGTATTCTAAATAAAGATGTCGAAGGGGAACAATTATTACTATTATTATTATTTGTTGTGTTTGATTCTAAGTCAATAGTCGCCTTCTATCCTTTTCTTTTGTCGTACTGAAATTTCACTTTGACGCGTGAATAAAAAGAAGGATTTGGATGTTCTTTACTATGAAGATGACAGCACTTGGCTACAATCATACCTACCGGCTGTCGCTAGGATGCTCAGTCTGAGTATGCTTCTCATTGGTGGACCCAGGTTCAAATCATAACATGTGTGAGATTACATGAGTAAATTAGCCTATTAACGAAGTTAATAATTTGTTTGGAGTTTTTTTTTTCTCTTCAAAATTGATGATTGGTGATAGTTGCTGTCAAAAATAAAAATTATTAGCATAATAATCCGAAATAAAAGAATTAGAAATTCTGGCCTGATCGGGAGCAGTCGTGTAAACACTGCCCTAAAAGATTAAAGATCCGCCTATCGCCCTGACGCAAATGGTCCTCTCTCCCCTAGCGGTAAAAACCCCCGGAATTCAGCCAGCCTCTGTACTCGGGCGAGAGTGGCAGAACTTCTGCTCAGACGAAGAATGCTGCCCAAAAGTAAATTAATAGTATCCAACAATTTTCAGAGAGGAGGAGGGAGAAGCTCTCGTTTAAGAAAATGAGAGAAGAGATTGTTTTGTGTATTTTCCTGAACTGGGAAGCCTCTATTTATAGGAGTTGGTATCAGTAGCCGTTGCTCATAATCCGCGCACGTTGCTCGTATTCCGCGTAACCCCGCACGATCTCCGCAGCCGTTACGTGACCGAGTAAAAAAAATTGTGTAAAACGTGCAAAAATAAAATCTGGAGAAATAATGCAAAACCCAAACAATACAAAACCCAAAACACTACTCAAAGCACAATAAGAGGTGAAGCAATATAAACCCCTTACTATTCATCTCATTTTCCAATGTTGGACTATTCACAAAGGCAAAATTGCCTTTTTATGGACAAAATAGCCAACAATAGTTTTATAAATATTGAGATTTGGGGCATGGTTTTGCAAATATGTGTGATTAAGGGTATATAAATACAAAAAACCTGGAAAAACTTTCAATCAGGAGGGTAATTAGTTAATAATGATCTTATATACCATGGGGAATAAAGTGTAAGTTTACTCAAAATTTCTCAAAACTCCTTTGGTCCTCTCGTGAGGCCTGAACACATATCGTGAGTCGAGGTTTCACGTGAATATTCTCTCTACCCTCATACGCAAACAACAGAACCAGCGAGATCTCATCCACCTATTTCCCTCCACATCTAAATTGTTCTCAACCATATCTTATCCCGTTTGTCTGTTTGTAATAGTGTATACACGAGGGACTATATTGTAAAACAGGGTGTATTCTGTAATTATATATGTAATTATCATTGTGATATAAATACGAGTGACGACTCCAATCTAGGATTAAAGTCAAATCTTCACTGGTGAGTCCTCTCTTCTCTCTTAATATTTCTCATCGTATCATAATGACACCTAAACCCCTAGAAATCAATTTCTTTTAATCTCAATCAAAGTAATATTCAGCAATTGTTCAACTCATCTCCTTCTTTTGTATGAAACCCTAGCAATCTGCATCCTCTACAAAGGTGTGTGATGGCCTCCACATCATCCACATTGACATCAACAACCGTAAAGTTAACTTTACCAACGTTGACTGTACCAACCACGTTTACGTCAGTGATGACTACAACCAATAGCTATCATCTCCTCTACAACAACAGAGCTGCTACAACCACGTTTACGTCAGGTGGTTGACACTTGCTCTTCAACATCCTTCGAAGTGTATTCTCGCTCTGATACCACTTTGATGTGGTACCCACTTTGCTTTTCTATCATCTCCTTAAATTCTTTGAATTTCTCCAAAGCTTCGGATTTCTCCTTCAGGAAATAAACCCAAGTTTTTCTGCTATAATCATCAATAAATGTGAGAAAGTACCTATTTCCTCCAAGAGAGACGACTTCAAATGATCCTGCAATATCTGTGTGGACCAATTGTAGCAGCTATGTTGCTCTTCTTGACTTTCCAACTTCAAAACTTCTTCTATGTTGCTTGCCCTTCATACAACTATAAGCGTCTAAAAATACCTGTAGGTTCCCGAATACGGCTCGAGATGAAGAGGAGGCGATAAATGTCATCATCCAAGTTGATAAGGTTTATCCGAGTGGCCCGTGTATTCATCGGTCACCAACAAGTGGCCCGTACGCTCAACGATCACCGGAACGGCGAACCGAATAGCCCGCACGCTCACCGGCCACCAAATCGACGAACCAAGCGTCCCGTGCGCTCACCGACAATTCCGCGCACTCACCGGCCACCGTCAAGCGATCCGCGCGTTCACGAAATGCACGAAATGAATCGGGGAAGCTTACAAGTCAACGAAACGACGAAATACGCGTAACGACGGAACAAGTCAAAACCCGAAAAACAGATAAATCCTCTGGCGACCGGATCGCGTCAAAACGATCCGGTCGGGCTAGTGGCTCGGCCCAAGGCCGAGCCACCATTTGGTGGCCCGGCCAGGCCGAGCCACCGGGTGACTGTTCGGCCAGATCTAATCTAAAAAGTGATTTTTCGGTTTTGACGGATTCTCGCGGGATTTGTTGGTTCCTGAACGTCCCAACTGATCTGATACTATGGTTAATCATTTCTTAACTGAAGATAAAGAGGAATCCCTCGTTCTTATCCAAATACCCGCTTCCGAAGCTTATAAATACGAGCTCGGTTGCTCATTTCTCGAGGGCTGAACATCAAGAGGGCGAGGTGCTGCCGGTTTCTCGAGTGCATAGCCACGAATTTCAGAGAGGGTTAGCTAGATCTCGGCGATCTCCTGTGCATAAAGAGTGGAGTTCGAGAGATCTAAGACCTGTCCCCTATTCCTCCGGATAGCTTGGTCTTAAATCCCAAGAAGAGCCGTGATCTCGCTTAGTCGAGATCATCGATGCAGTGATTACTTCCTTCGTGAAGTAAGAGCTTTGATTCCATAATCTGTCAACCGGATCTGATCCGCGACGGTCCACGGATATTAACGTCACAGGCACAGGCAAAGATCTCACGCAAGCAGCGGGTGATAAACATCTGTTACGCTGTTTGACAAGAGTTGTAATCTTTATTTTTATTGTATAAATGAGATCTTATAAAAAGATCGACTTTTTTCTTTTTTTGAACTTATTGTAATGGCTGAAATTATAATGAGTTCGTCACCAATAAAAATCTCAACTTTTGACCCCAAACAAGCTGGCGACCACAGTGAGAGCTAACAGCTTCACTGCCGAAGCTCTCGTGCCGCAACCCCGGATCCAGATCCCGGTTGAAGAAGTGGTCGAGTACGAATTCGACCAACTGAAGTTCGAGGAGTATCTGTTGTCCTCCTCCTCCAGATCTTCTGCCCCTCGCAAGCACAGGAAGATCAAAGCCCCTGTTGTTACGGTAGCTGCACCTTGCAACGCCCCTCCGGCCTCCAACGAAGCTGGATCTACAGATCTGGACTCCTCCTCAATCAAGGAGATAACCGTTGTAGCCACGCTAACTTTATCGAAGAGGGCACGCCAAAGGCAGCGCCAACGACTTACGCGCCGATTTGCTAAGGCTTTGGAGCCTGTTGACGGGATTGGCTATGAGGCGGATCTGAGACGCAAAAGGCACCAAGCTCCCCAGTAACAAATAAATGGCCTCTCCTCCAAACCAACAGCGAATGAGTGGATCCAAGTCAAACGGACCCGCTCAACCCTCGAGGAACGCATTCAGAAGCATCGCGCATTGATTGCGCACGCACGAATTCTCGTGCGAGAAGCACAGAAGCTGAAGCAAAAAGAGGTGATCAAGAAACCACCGAAATCACGTCAAGTCTGGAAACCAAAGTCCGAAACAGCGTCGACAAAAAGTCAAACAGCGTCCGGAACTGCCGAAATATGCGAACCACCATCTGGTGGCTCGGCCAAAACCGAGCCACCAATTGGTGGTTTGTGCCGGTTCGCGTCCGGTTTGGTTCGGTTCATATCCGGTTCGGTTCGGTTCGTACTTGGTTCGGTTCGCTTTGCACCCGGTTCACCTCCCGCAGTCCTGTTTAAGCCTCCGACGGCCCCTGTTTCTGTCCCGATGAATCACACACCTTCGACAAGGCCTCGCGACAGCGTGGACTTGTCCCAATTCAAGACAAGGATGGCGGATCGCTGGGTCCTTTACACGAGAATCGAGGCAAAGTTTCGATCAAAGAACGCTTGGGTCCAGTGACTGAACCCCGAGCAACCACTCGAGCTGGGGGTCGCACACGTCCTCGCAACAAGTCAGAGCCTTCCTATAATGGGAAAACCCCCTACAATTGACCGCCTCGGAAGGCGAATTGAAGACCAGGAGCCCGTTGAGATCCCACGCTCCCAAAAGCGTGGTTCCAAACACGTGGCTCTTGAGAACGCTAATAAAACGGCAAACCCCCTAAAAAAAATGTATTCATCTGATAATGACAACGTTATACCAGAGGAGTCGTGCCAACACACGATAGGTTGCTCCGGTCATCTGACAGACGAGTTGTACTATCGGGCTGGGGGTACGAACAAGTCTCGGAAGAGAAGTACCCGAGAAACAGAATCTCACTGCTCGTGCGCAGAACTTATCAGGGCAGTATTATCAACATGTAACTGCCCCAAGGCCGCTCCACAGAGGGTCTCGATATTTGAGAGGATCTCTAACGGAGCAACTAAGTCCAAGCCAAAACGTTTCCGTAAGAAACGATTGGTCGCTCAAGATGACGAACTTCCAGAAGTCACGATTAATATGGCTGATAAGGAGAAGTCGATTCGACCTTCTAGCTCTGACCCGCTCATATCGCATCTTCTAACCCGGTTACGATCGAGAACTACTAGACAAAGGGATTATCAGAGAATGCAGAGGGCATTATCATCGGATGATGAAGCATCAGATGCCAACTCTGCAGTCGCTTCGGACAATACAGTATCCAGCACAGGGGAACCCTGCGAGGTGTTCATGATCAGCACTGAACAAATCGCCAAAATTCTTGAGGATGCTCTAACCAAGCTGTAAGGACCATGAATTTTGATACTAGTTAAAATAATTTTCTAGTATTTTAAAATATTTAATTTTAGTTTTTGAAAGAGTATTTGTATTTTTCTTGAATTTCTATAATTTTCTATGATTTAAAGTCTAAATTTTATATTTATTTAAATGATATTAATATTTATAAATTAATTTTATGCGGTGAAAATTTATGGAATTTATCTATTGCGTTATCGATGTTGTTACATGTTATTTTGAATAATACGTTGTATTATTTTTATTATTACATATATTTTCGTATAATACGTTGTATTATTAATTACGTATTATTTGTATAATTTATTGTATTGTTTCTATCTGTTACATATTATCTGTCGTATTAGTATAACTTGTACGTTTTATTGTGTATATAATTATCCCATAATTATTGGATTTTAAATGTAAGTAATTATATTTTATTTATTAATTATTCTTTGTTTAATTGTACAATATGGGTATTTTTGACTATTTCGTATCAACTGTTGTATTAGCATAACATGTACGTTTTTATTTATAGATAAATATTATGTAATTAGTTTAATTTTTAAATACCCATAAATATTTATTATAATTATTTTTGTTTAAAACCCTAACCCTAATCCTAATATAATAACATATATATATGTATATGACTCTCTCTCTCTCGTGTTTTCATTCCACCGCCACCTGTTCGACGATATGCCGACACAGTCCAGACCCACCACAAACGTCCCTTGAGATCCGCTGTACCGCGTCCGCATCGGCGCCGTCGCCTCATCGTCAGACCCCACGGTCTCGCAGGCAAGATCCCGTTACTCAGCTTGTTGATCTTTATATTTTTAGATCTATTATGAATTGTCTGTGTAGATTAGTTTGTAATATAATTACCTATGTGGATTGTTTGATGAAGAATATTAAAATATATTATAGTAATATAATAAATAGCATTTTCAGAATAATTATAAGGAATTAAAAGAATTTAGTTCGGCAAAAGAATCATTTTTAGATAATTATAATGATTTAAAGAAATTTATTTTAAAAAAGAAGTTATTTTTAGATTAGTTATAATGAGAAAAGAATTTTATTCTGTAAAAATGGATTATTTGAGTTGTTATTATAAGAAATGATTCTTAAAAGAATTTATTTTGTGAAAGGATTATTTGAGTTAATATTCATTATTTAAAAAGATTATTGTAGAATAATTATGATGAGAAATAAGTGTTAAGAAATTATTTTGGAAAAGGAATTATTTTTTTGAATTACATAGTTGTTGTTTATGATCACATTTCACGTTTTGCATTTATTTAATGTATTTGACATGTTTGCTATAGTGCTATGTATTGTCCATCTTGTGATTGAGAACCATTAGCAGTTCATGACTTAGTGGCCTCGTGCGTCATGAACAGACTTAGTGACATGTGTGAGTGTGTTGACTGAGTTTAGATGGTGAACCCGAGTTTCAATATGGATTATGTTTGACTTAGAAAATACAAGAGAGTTGGGATGGGGAAGTCCATGTTCATGTGATCGGATAAGACTGTTGATGTATCTTCCAGGCTCGCGCCAGTGAATTCGTGTAGTCACTGGGGTTGGTTTGTTGGGCTAAAGTGAATTCGTGTAGTCACTTTAGTCAGTGAATTTGTGTAGTCACCTGAGCTTTGACTGAGTTCGAACCAGGCCGAGATCGGATTGCGTGTAGTCCTCTGACCGATTCGTGTAGCGGTATTGGATGCGCGTAGAGAATTTGAGAATAGTCAGTTATCCGATGATATGCGCGTAGAGGATTCTTAGCTAAGTATGATTCTGTGAGATGTAGGACAGTTGTGTTTCTTTTCATACATAGATCGGGGTTAATATTTAATTATCTATAATTTGAGACATATGGTATATACATGAGGGTTTCCTTGTTTGGATTATTTCGCTCGACGTACTACATCTTGAATTATAGATTTTTAAGTATTAATTTCATCTAGTGTATGACCTTGTGACTTGGATGATTTCTGATCGCTAGCTGCATGATTTCGTTACCCGATTGATTTACGGATTCTTATGATTATCATGTTTTGGTAGTGGATTACATGTGATTTTGTTGGATTACCAGTTGCACGTTCTTTTGTCGTTTCGGATATCGTATCATTTTTCGCTTGGGTTTTTGTTCGTTCTTTTCTTTTGTGGGGTCTTGCCGTGCGCCATGCACCTGACGTACACCTGTTTTCTCTGGTGTACGTCAGACTTAGAAGAAGAACAGGTCCAACTGGGAGATCGCCACGAGCCAGAGGATTCTCAGCATGAGTACCTTGAAGACGGTGTAGCAGAAGAAGCTGAAGCTTAGTTATTTGATCTTAGTTTTCTTTTTATAGCATTTCTTTCCGTTGGATTTTTGTATTTTATATTTTTAGTATTTCGTTCAGATAGTCTTGTATAAGGGCATGTTTGACCCGCATATTATGTCTCGGATGATAGTCAGTTGTGATATGTATATTTTCTTATTCTGAGTTGTTTATTATATTCTCGCTACTATGATCGGGGACCTGTGCCTTCGTTTGTATTTCTTGACGCTTAGCGTATTAGATTGAGAAGACGGGATCTAGCACTTATCTCTCCTCAATCTAATACATCGCGGGCTTGTTCACGTTCCAATTCCCCTGTATTTTAGGAAGCGGGGCGTGACAGGTTTTTTTGGTGGCCCATGCAGGTCCCTGTCCCGATTTCTCACTAGTAAGAATATAGTAGACAATTTTGACACATATCATATTTCATCCGTGAGACTATCTTGAGCCCTTATTCCATTTTCTTGATTGATTTCGTTTCGTTCCTATCTTGTCACTCTTTGACTCCGGAGCTTTCCACTGTTCTTGTCTCGTCACTTCGTCGCTACACGCTCCCTTCCTATAACTCCTCTTTCCTCATATCGATCGTTATTATATGTGTTATTATTTTTACAACTATATTTTCTTTTATTTGACTTATACATTATTTGATTGTATTAATTTTGTATTACTTATTACATATTTTATGTATCACATACAGTGTTGTATTGTATGTTTTTATTTGTTTATAAATCTATTTTGTCTTCCGTAGTTCATGTTTTATGCATTATACATTTTATTTATGTATATTATGTTGATTGTATTTATATGATTTTTGACTACTACACAATATACTACTATGTCTAAATTGATTTTATATAGTGATGATTATTATTGTTGTATCTTGTTTATATTTATGAATATTACTAATACTTCTAATTTATCATATTGTTTATCAAATATATAATTATGTTCTTCTTATTATGTTTAATATAATATGTTTATTTGAATCACTTGTTTACTCTTACGTCTATTTTATTATATAAAATTTTGTGATTATTTTCATTATAATTTATTTTGTTAGCATGATTAGTACCATGAGTATTCAGACTTTTTATATGCTTATTATTATGTATGTGTTTTCATTTTAACGCTTATTATACATAATGATTATATTTATTATACACATCATATGTTTCTGAATATTGTTTATCCCTTTTGCTTTTATATCTTTTATTTTTATACTTTGATTTTATTTGTATGTATCTTTGAACCTAGTATGATTTGGTATTATTTACTTTGTTTTATATAACTGTTTGTATGCTAGTAATTATTATATATCGTTTCATTCTGCTATTGACTATTATTATGATTTATCTCTGTTGTTTGTCTATATGTATTGATATTTTTCTATCTATGTTTATTTCTTAATGTTATTTCAATTGTGATTATGTATGCTCTGTATACCTTATTATAATCTTTATTGTCCTTCTGCCTGATTGTTCTGCATTCTTGTCTTATATCTTGTACTTTTCTAGTGATATTACGTCATTCTCATGTTTAGTATATTTCAGTCATTTTACATTATCATTGTCTACTATTGTATATTATGTTATAAGTTTATTATCTACCTTGTTTTATTACGTATAAAGTAGTTCCATTTAGTATATTTTATTTCATTCTTTACTCTAATTGCATGTATCATCATTGTTTGTTTTAATTTATCAATCATTTCATCTTTTTAGTTTTGTTGATGTTATGGTTACTTATTTTCTAAATACAGTTCTTAATCATTTTAATACTTACTTATATATATTTTGTTCCTTGTTCAAGTTTGTTCGCTTTATTTTTCTAGTCATAATATTATGTACCCAATAGTTATAATAATTATATAAAGTGTATGTTTTCGATAATTATTGTTACAATATACGACTGTGATTATTTATTTTATTTTGATATGATATACTACATATAAATCATTCTTATATGTTGTTGTGTCATATCACCTTGTCCTTCCATGATTATCTGCTTTGTATTGTTTTGTATAACATATCTTTTTGGTTTATGTTCAATTACCTTCTAATATTCCACTTGCGTTGTTCTGCTTATTTTTACATAATTATATAGTTGTCGCATTCTAATTTTCGTGTATACAATTTGTAGATTCCTAATATTTGTGTAATGAATTATTTATCTGCTAATTTTTGTATACTACTTTACATGATTATTTGATTGTATAATTATTATGTTTAACTATTTATACTTGACTGTCTTTGTATCTTTTCTATGTTTCAGACTACTTTTCATTATTCCATCAATTAAGTATGTTCCTTTTATTTGTGTTTATTTTGTATGTATTATTATTCTGATTGCCTTATGACTGTTTTTCCTATTATCTTTGATTTATACTTATTATTATATCATTCTATTTTGTTATATGATCCTATTGATGTTCGTTTTTCGCTCGTTTACTCATTTTTATTGATTTTATATCTTACATCGTGTTTTTAATATCTGAGTTGAACCTGTATTGATAGTGTTTTCATAATTAAATTTCTTTTGCTTTTGATTGAACATTGTTATACCCTGCTATTATGTTTTGTTTAAACTGTTATGTATTTTAGATTTTCGACTTTTCTCATTATGTTGTTATGTTTCTATCTGTTTCTATGTTATTTGACTTACTTTTGTATTTGTTTTAGATTTATTGTTATTACTTGACTTTATTCTTACTTAATATGTTTCTGTTTATTTCTATGAAAGCTTGTATATTATTTGCATGATTCACTCTATATGATTGTTTATTTATATTGTACATATTTGTTTTGATCCTATATTATTGCTTATCTTATACCTTATACTGATAGATTGCTTATATATTTACCAGTACTGTATAACAAGTTCACACAGTTAAATATGTTTGTATCATAGTATTTGTTTGTACTTTGTTGCGAGTCTAAAATGCTATAGCGATATCTTAGCTGTCATATCTTGTATCTGACCTTATGTTATTTTGTTTTACATTCTCCTCTGTTATGGATATCGTTCCATATCTCTATCCTTGGATTCTTTCTACATTACCATTATTTTAATTCCGAGGGCGGAATTTGTTTTAAGGGGGGTAGAATGTAAGGACCATGAATTTTGATACTAGTTAAAATAATTTTCTAGTATTTTAAAATATTTAATTTTAGTTTTTGAAAGAGTATTTGTATTTTTCTTGAATTTCTACAATTTTCTATGATTTAAAGTCTAAATTTTATATTTATTTAAATGATATTAATATTTATAAATTAATTTTATGCGGTGAAAATTTATGGAATTTATCTATTGCGTTATCGATGTTGTTACATGTTATTTTGAATAATATGTTGTATTATTTTTATTATTACATATATTTTCGTATAATACGTTGTATTATTAATTACGTATTATTTGTATAATTTGTTGTATTGTTTCTATCTGTTACATATTATCTGTCGTATTAGTATAACTTGTACGTTTTATTGTGTATATAATTATCCCATAATTATTGGATTTTAAATGTAAGTAATTATATTTTATTTATTAATTATTCTTTGTTTAATTGTACAATATGGGTATTTTTGACTATTTCGTATCAACTGTTGTATTAGCATAACATGTACGTTTTTATTTGTAGATAAATATTATGTAATTAGTTTAATTTTTAAATACCCATAAATATTTATTATAATTATTTTTGTTTAAAACCCTAACCCTAATCCTAATATAATAACATATATATATATGTATATGACTCTCTCTCTCTCGTGTTTTCATTCTACCGCCACCTGTTCGACGATATGCCGACGCAGTCCAGACCCACCACAAACGTCCCTTGAGATCTGCCGTACCGCATCCGCATCGGCGCTGTCGCCTCATCGTTAGACCCCACGGTCTCGCAGGCAAGATCTCGTTACTCAGCTTGTCGATCTTTATATTTTCAGATCTATTATGAGTTGTCTGTGTAGATTAGTTTGTAATATAATTACCTGTGTGGATTGTTTGATGAAGAATATTAAAATATATTATAGTAATATAATAAATAGCATTTTCAGAATAATTATAAGGAATTAAAAGAATTTAGTTCGGCAAAAGAATCATTTTTAGATAATTATAATGATTTAAAGAAATTTATTTTGAAAAAGAAGTTATTTTTAGATTAGTTATAATGAGAAAAGAATTTTATTCTGTAAAAATGGATTATTTGAGTTGTTATTATAAGAAATGATTCTTAAAAGAATTTATTTTGTGAAAGGATTATTTGAGTTAATATTCATTATTTAAAAAGATTATTGTAGAATAATTATGATGAGAAATAAGTGTTAAGAAATTATTTTGGAAAAGGAATTATTTTCTGAATTACATAGTTGTTGTTTATGATCACATTTCACGTTTTGCATTTATTTAATGTATTTGACATGTTTGCTATAGTGCTATGTATTGTCCATCTGGTGATTGAGAACCATTAACAGTTCATGACTTAGTGGCCTCGTGCGTCATGAACAGACTTAGTGACATGTGTGAGTGTGTTGACTGAGTTTAGGTGGTGAACCCGAGTTTCAATATGGATTATGTTTGACTTAGAAAATACAAGAGAGTTGGGATGGGCAAGTCCATGTTCATGTGATCGGATAAGACTGTTGATGTATCTTCCAGGCTCGCGCCAGTGAATTCGTATAGTCACTGGGGTTGGTTTGTTGGGCTAAAGTGAATTCGTGTAGTCACTTTAGTCAGTGAATTTGTGTAGTCACCTGAGCTTTGCCTGAGTTCGAACCAGGCCGAGATCGGATTGCGTGTAGTCCTCTGACCGATTCGTGTAGCGGTATTGGATGCGCGTAGAGGATTTATGAACAGTCGGTTATCCGATGATATGAGTGTTGACTCTATGTGAGATGTGGACCAGTGAGTTGAGATAGTATGGCTAGTTATATGACCTCGATTCTTAGCTAAGTATGATTCTGTGAGATGTAGGACAGTTGTGTTTCTTTTCATACATAGATCGGGGTTAATATTTAATTATCTATAATTTGAGACATATGGTATATACATGAGGGTTTCCTTGTTTGGATTATTTCGCTCGACGTACTACATCTTGAATTATAGATTTTTAAGTATTAATTTCATCTAGTGTATGACCTTGTGACTTGGATGATTTCTGATCGCTAGCTGCATGATTTCGTTACCCGATTGATTTACGGATTCTTATGATTATCATGTTTTGGTAGTGGATTACATGTGATTTTGTTGGATTACCAGTTGCACGTTCTTTTGTCGTTTCGGATATCGTATCATTTTTCGCTTGGGTTTTCGTTCGTTCTTTTCTTTTGTGGGGTCTTGCCGTGCGCCATGCACCTGACGTACACCTGTTTTCTCTGGTGTACGTCAGACTTAGAAGAAGAACAGGTCCAACTAGGAGATCGCCAGGAGCCAGAGGATTCTCAGCATGAGTACCTTGAAGACGGTGTAGCAGAAGAAGCTGAAGCTTAGTTATTTGATCTTAGTTTTCTTTTTGTAGCATTTCTTTCCGCTGGATTTTTGTATTTTATATTTTCAGTATTTCGTTTAGATAGTCTTGTATAAGGGCATGTTTGACCCGCATATTATGTCTCGGATGATAGTCAGTTGTGATATGTATATTTTCTTATTCTGAGTTGTTTATTATATTCTCGCTACTATGATCGGGGACCCGTGCCTTCGTTTGTATTTCTTGACGCTTAGCGTATTAGATTGAGAAGACGTGGTCTAGCACTTATCTCTCCTCAGTCTAATACGTCGCGGGCTTGTTCATGTTCCAATTCCCCTATATTTTGGGAAGCAGGACATGACACAAGCAAAAAGAGGCATTCAAGATTGAAATGGAAATGGCTATGCAGCGGATGAAGGGAGAGCATGACCAACAGATTCGGGCTTTGTCCAATCAAATTGGCGAATTCAGCCATCGCAACATTGTTGACCAAGTAGATAGCGATTCAGATGTGGATGAACGTCTCAATGCTGAGAACCCTCCCGTTGATCAGAACACTGGGGGTGGTCTCACTAAAGACAATAACACCAGGGGTGATCCCGCCAATGATGACAACATTGGGGTGGCCCCGTTGTTCCTCTCACAAATCGTCCGAAGCATGATACAGACGAGGACGAAAAGATGAAGGATCTCGAGAGAAAAATCAACGCTCTGATGTCTGATCAAGAGGTAAAGAAGATCGGGATCCCGTGTCCTTACCCAAGAAAGTGGGATTCGATCCCGTACCCGGTGAAGTTCAACCTGATCAACTTCATGCCATTCGATGGGAAGGCTTCCCTACTCAATATCTGATCTACTTCAAGTCCCATTTGGGCATGGTCTCTGGCAATGAAGTCTTGATAGTTCGGTCATTCGTTGGCATCCTTCGCGGGCCTGCCTTCGATTGGTACCGTCATCTTAAGCCTGGAAGTATCAACAGCTGGGACGATATGGAGAGCTCATTCCTCGGCAACTTCTTTGACGAAGAGGCCGAGATATCCATCAGGACACTCTTTAAGGAGAAATAGGAAGACGAAGAGATGGTCGACGACTTCATCAAACATTTCCGGAATAAGGCGATGAACTGCCGAGATCCGATCACGGAGGACTTCATCCTCCAAACATGTCATAACAACCTATCTATTAAGATATTAGAAGTTATGGGAGTCGCGCCGTCCAACACATGAAAAGAGCTGAAGACGCGCGGAGAGCGGGCCGAACGCTTCCTCCGAAGGAAGAGGGCCGAGTGGAGCTAACCGACGGCTAAACCTCCAAACTCGAACTTCGCCTCCCGTAGTAAAGGGAAGGCCCCGGCAGCTGCTGTTGACGTTAATCAGACGTCACAACAGCAATCCCGGAGACAGCAGAAAACTTCGGATTCGAGACTCCAAAAAGAGTATTCCTTCAAGGACGAAAATGTTCCAGCCATCTTCGAATCCCTCCTTAAAAACAACAAGATCAAGCTATCACCTATCACAAATCAGGAGGAAGCTGACAACACTGCGGATCCAAAGTACTGTGCGTACCACAGGAGGGTCCTTCATCCCACCAAGGATTGCTTTGCTCTCAAGAATAGCATCCAAACCTTGGTTAAAGTCGGTGTCATAACACTGGGATAAGCCAGATGAGAACGGCAGACTCCGATAAGTATAAGAGTATAAACTGCTCCTTCCTACACTCAGAAAAGTATACGAGTATAAACTGCTTCTCAATACTCCAACAGGTATATGAGTCTAAACTGTTTCCTTTCTTTCACGGGAAGTTCCTAGTGAATCTTATATTCTTAAGGATAACCCGAACATGCGACTGAGGATAACGTACTCCTCACTGAACCCAGTTTTGCAAAGAAATATGGGGTGGATAATTCATGTAACGGGAAGTTCCCAGAAGAATGTTAAATCTAATATTCTTAGGGATAACCCGATCATTACGAATAAAGTGATAAACACTAAATCACCACTGTGATTTTTGAACAACCTTTTTGTTAACGACTCACAGTCTTCCACAACAAAAATCCCCCACCGATCAGACTAATTGACGGTGGGGCCATCAGAATTCCTTCCGATTAAATCCGCTCAAACTTTCACTGTATCTGTGCACTCAACATCCTCAATGTTAGAGTCCGGACATGGTACTCGGAATTCTAATGTCTTAACATTGACGATTGTCAAACCCCTCCGTGTTAAGTGTTTGTCACTTAACACCAGGAACCCCCTCTGAGTGATTTATACGAGTCAACACTCCCACTGTGATTTGTACTCCCACTCCCATTGTCTACCCGGTCAAACCTTCCTACAGTTAGGACCACCACCAAAATCACCTCTCGATTCCTTCAATGAATGAGAGGCCCACAAATCGAGTGATCAAACCTTCCTACGGTTAGGATCGTCTCAAACCTCCCACTCGGTCAAACCTTCCTACAGTTAGGGCCACAACCAAAATCCCCTCTCGATTCCTCCAATGAATGAGAGGCGTACTCTCAAATCGAGTGATCAAACCTTCCTACAGTTAAGGTCACCTCAAACTCCCGCTTGGTCAAACATTCCTACAGTCAAGGCCAAAACCCCAATTCACCCTCGATAAACGAGAAATCCATCTTTAGTTCGGTAATCAAACCTTCCGACAGTTAGGGTTATCCGAATCTTTTCGATTCTTAGAGTGGAGATCCCACTCTTAGTTTCACCTTCCCGGGTTCTGGAAGTGGAGATCCAACTTTGAGTTTCCTTTGGCAACTGAAGATAGAATATGAAATTCTTCCTCTTTAGCTTTGGGAGATAGAATATAAAATTTTTTCTCTCCCGCATCGGTTTAGTCTTTTACCGATTAAAGAAGACACTAGAATACCAAACGGGGAATTTTATCCCGAAGCCTAAATAGGGATAAGTCAGCGCCTAACACGCGTTGCCGGTCAGTCTTTTACCGTAAAAAGGACAAAAGCCCACATATTCGATATTGTGGCAGATTGTTATTAATAACACCAAAATCTGTGCCTCACACGCACGGGGTATTTTATCCCGAAGCCTAAGTAGGGATAAGTCAGCGCCTAACACGCGTGGCCGGTCAATCTTTTACCGTAAAAAGGACAAAAGCCCACATATTCGATATTGTGGCAGGTTGTTATTAATAACACTAAAATCCGTGCCTCACACGTATGGGGTATTTTATCCCGAAACCTAAGTAGGGATAAGTCAGCGCCTAACACGCGTGGCAAGTTAGTCTTTTACCGTAAAAAGAACAAAAGCTCACATATTCGATATTGTGGCAGGTTGTTATTAATAACACCAAAATCCGTGCCTTACACGCATGGGGTATTTTATCCTGAAGCCTAAGTAGGGATAAGTCAGCGCCTAACACGCGTGGTCGGTCAGTCTTTTACCGTAAAAAGGATAAAAGCCCACATATTCGATATTATGGTAGGTTGTTATTAATAACATCAAAATCCGTGCCTCACACGCATAGGAAATTTTATCCCAAATCCTAAGTAGGGATAAGTCAACGCCTAATACGCGTTGCCGGTCAGTCTTTTACCGTAAAAAAGACAAAAGCCCACATATTCGATATTATGGCAGGTGGTTATTAATAACACCAAAATCTGTGCCTCACATGCACGGGGAATTTTATCCCGAATCCTAAGTAGGGATAAGTCAACGCCTAACACGCGTTGCCGGTCAGTCTTTTATCGTAAAAAGGACAAAAGCCCACATATTCGATATTGTGGCAGGTTATTATTAATAACACTAAAATCTGTACCTCACACACACGAGGAATTTTATCCCGAATCCTAAGTAAGGATAAGTCAACGCCTAACACGCGTTGCCGGTCAGTATTTTACCGTAAAAAGGACAAAAGCACACATATTCGATATTGTGGCAGGTTGTTATTAATAACACTAAAATCCGTACCTCACACGCACGGGGAATTTTATCCCAAATCCTAAGTAAGGATAAGTCAACGCCTAACACGCGTTGCCGGTCAGTCTTTTACCGTAAAAAGGACAAAAGCCCACATATTCGATATTGTGGCAAGTTGTTATTAATAACACCAAAATCCGTGCCTCACACGCACGAGGAATTTTATCTCGAAGCCTAAGTAGGGATAAATCAGCACCTAACACACGTTGCCGGGTAGTCTATTCCCGTGAGAAAGACGAAGTCTACGTATTCAATATCGTAGCACTAAAAGAGATAACTCTTTTAGCATAACGTTACATACGGAACGGACTTAAACAATCCGCATGCAAGCCCGATTCAAACGGTAATCGGTAAAGGTACGTCAAATCCGTTGAAGGCTGAGGATTTGCCAAAAATCCTAAGTCAGCGTCTAACACGCGTTGCCGGGTAGTCTATTCCCATGAGAAAGACGAAGTCTACGTATTCAATATCGTAGCACTAAAAGAGTTAACTCTTTTAGCACAACGTTACGTGCAGAACGGGTCTAAACAATCTGTATGCTAGCCCGACTCAAACGGTAGTCGGTAAAGGCCAATCAAACCCGTTGATGGCTGAGAATTTGCCAAAAATTCTATAAATATGAGTCATTAACGTATCAGCTTCATTAGTTGGCCTCGTGACTTGAGCATCCAACAACATCAGGATAAGATCCATACATGCAGATGAATCAGCTTTAACAAGTTGGTCCTGCAGCCCCAACATTTGGGACCACCACGCTCCAACACTTTAAAAGCTTAAATTGTGTAGACTACAACGAAAGTCAACACCGGTTAACGCGTTGCCACGAAGATAATCAGTTCAAAGTCAACTCAATGACACGAACCAAAACTAACTCACCAACTTCAATCCAAGATTTCGACAACGGTCAGACGATAAACGCAGAACCGAAAGAACTTCATCTATTCGACAAAACACTGAATAGACTGAAGGCTGAAGAAGTCAAGAATTGAAGCAGTGCACAGGTCCTTCGACATCGACTGAAGGTGTGGGCCTATCATATCCAAAGCATCCCAGACTCCTCTATAAAAGAATGAGTCTGAAATACTTTGGAGGGGGTATCTGTAGGCGTCTAAAAATGCCTGTAGGTTCCTGAATACGGCTCGAGATGAAGAGGAGGTGATAAATATCATCATCCAAGTCGAGAAGGTTTATTCAAGTGGCCCGCGTATTCATCGGTCACCACTAAGTGGCCCGTACGCTCAACGATCACCGGAACGGCGAACCGAATAGCCCGCACACTCACCGGCCACCAAATCGGCGAACCAAGCGTCTCGTGCGCTCACCGACAATTCCGCGCACTCACCGGCCACCGTCAAGCGATCCGCGCATTCACGAAATGCACGAAATAAATCGGGGAAGCGTACAAGTCAACAAAACGACAAAATACACGTACCGACAGAACAAGTCAAAACCCGGAAAACAGATAAAGCCTCTGGCGACCAGATCACGTCAAAATGATCTGGTCGGGCCAGTGGCTCGGCCCAAGGCCGAACCACCATTTGGTGGCCCGGCCAGGCCGAGCCACCGGGTGACTGTTCGGCCAGATATGATCTAAAACGTGATTTTTCGGTTTTGACGGATTCTCGTAGGATTTATTGGTTCCTGAACGTCCCAACTAATCTGATACTATGGTTAATCATTTCTTAACTGAAGATAAGGAGGAATCCCTCATTCTTATCCAAATACCCGCTTCCGAAGCTTATAAATACGAGCTTGGGTGCTCATTTCTCGAGGGCTGAACATCAAGAGGGCGAGGTGCTGCCGGTTTCTCGAGTGCATATCCACGAATTTCAGAGAGGGTTAGCTAGATCTCGGCGATCTTCTGTGCATAAAGAGTGGAGTTCGAGAGATCTGAGACCTGTCCCCTATTCCTCCGGATTTAAGCTTGGTCTTAAATCCCGAGAAGAGCCGTGATCTCGCTTGGTCGAGATCATCGCTGCAGCGATTACTTCCTTCGTGAAATAAGAGCTTTGATTCCATAATCTGTTAATCGGATCTGATTCGCGGCGGTCCACGGATATTAACGTCCCCGGCACAAGCAAAGATCTCACGCAAGCAGCGGGTGATAAACGTCCGTTACGCTATTTGACAAGAGTTGTAATCTTTATTTTCATTGTATAAAGGAGATCTTATAAAAAGATCGACTTTCTTTCTTTTTTTGAACTTATTGTAATGGCTGAAATTATAATGAGTACGTCACCAATGAAAATCTCAACTTTTGACCCAAACAACAACCTTCACATAGCTGGTTCGGATGATTGATTTGCGGCAATCCTTTCACCATTTTCTCCTTCCACAGAAGATTTAGGCCACTGAATGCGAGATGCCCGAATCTCAAATGCCAGAGCCAAGACTCATCCTTCATAATCATCTTTAAGCACTTGACAGGGTCAGTATGAATATTTAAGATAAACAGTCTATTTTGAGACATGTTCACCTTTGCAATTACTTCATTTTTATTCTTGATAGTGAGGGCAAGGTCTTTTAGATGTATATCATGGCCTCTTTCAAGGAGCTGACCTAGACTCAAAATATTATTTCGTAGTGCTGGAACATAATAGACGTCAGAGATGTACCTATTCTCGCCCATCTTTGTCTGGATCATTATCTTGCCCTTGCTTTTCACTGGAATCTTTGACTGATCTCCAAAGGTGACATCTCCTTGTACCGTCTCGTTCAGCTCGATGAAAAACTCCTTGATGCTACACATGTGGTTACTGGCACCTGAATCCAGATACCAGATATCTTTATTCTTTTTTTTTTTTGTCAATGAAAGAATTTTATTCATTACCAAAATATAAGAGTTTATGTACACCTCAATGCTTAGTTAAACAACTGAGATAACAAAAGAATGACTGTAAAAACAAAACCAAGAGCTTCAATAGTTAGACACAAAATCCTCCCAGTCAGCAGCAAGAGAGCTATTAAGGGCTGATATCATTATTTCAACTTTAATTCCTCTCACCAATTGATCAGCTGTCCTGCTTTTGCCCTGAAAAAATCTGGCATTTCGTTCTCTCCATAAGCAATAAATTATGGTAGTTAAGGTCATTCTCTTTATTTTTTTGTTTGAATCCTTTCCCTCTTAACTTGTTTGAATACCAATCCAAAATATGATTCCAATAGCAAGATTTCCAATTGAATTTTAACCACTCCATGATGCAATTCCAAACATCACTGGAATAAGAACATTCAAAAAACAAGTGGTCTCTTGTTTCCAGCTTAGCACCATAACAGAGATAGCATGAGTTTGAACCAATTATACCTCTTTTTAGCAACTTATCCTGAGTGAGAAGTCTGTCTAGAAATGCCAGCCAACTCACAAAAGAGCATTTAGGTACATTTGAATTCTCCCAGATAATATTGTGCCATGGCACAAGTGTTGTAGCAAGAGATATTGCATAATATAAAGAAGAGAGCTTCAGTTTTCCATTTTTATAACAAGAGCTAATCAGAAGTTTCAAATTATCAGCCCCACCACAATGCACCATCATTTTGTCCCTAACTGATAACAATTTCTTTCACATCCAAGAGTCGCCAGTTTTAGCATTAACTTGCCATATATCCCTGTGCTTTAAGTAGTTTCCATGGATCCACTTGATCCATAAAGATTCTTTGTTGGTGTGAATAAACTAAATACACCTTAATGCAGATGCAAAGTTCCAATTTGAGGCAGAGAAAACACCTAAACCCCTTGCTTTTTACTCAAACAAACCCTCTCCCAAGCCACCAAAGGAACTCTGTAAGATTGGCCAGAATTGCCCCACAGGAAATTTCTACAAAGATTATCAATTCTTTGAAGCACACTACATGGCAAGATATAATTTGATGTCCAATAGATTTGAACACCAAGAATTACACTTTTAATGACCTGAAACCTCCCTGCATAAGATAGATTCCTGAAGTTATGCCAGCTTTTAAATTTATCCTTAATCTTTTTCAAGAGAGGATCACAATCCAATAGAGACATCTTTTTGGTAATAAGGGGGACTCCTAGATATTTGAAGGGCCAAACCCCTTCAGAAAACCCCAAGCAATTGTTAATACTGGTCTTGACTGCTTCATCAATACCCCCATAGTAAACTAAAAAATATCTTTATTCTTACTTTCTCTCCTGGTACGTCAGCAAGACTGTTGAAGTGTCTGGCTGCTCCCTTTCTACAAAGTTACTTCTTTCTGCCACTTGATTTGATTTCTCCCAACATTCGTAGCTGAGATGGCCATATCTCTTACATTTGTAACACTGTGGCTGAGATCTATCCTCCTGGTAACTTCTTTCTTGTCCTCTTCCTCGTGTGCCATGACCTCGTCCTCGATCGAATGATCGTTCACGATCTCTATTTTGATCTTGATTTTCATGGCCTCCTTGGTACCGTCTCCTACGATCTTGCTGGAAGTTTGAGCCACCTCGAAAGGAGCCTCTGCCTCTGTAGCCTTCACATCCTCTTCGACTATCTTCTTTGATAGTCATCTTACTCTGCAAGGCTTGCTCTAGATTCTCCGCTTGATTTGAACTGATATTTATATCTTGTTCATAAGCTTGCAGAGAACCTTGCAGCTCATCAATAGAAACTTCGGAGAGATCTTTAGACTCTTGTATTGCCGAAATAATATATTTGAATTTAGAGTCTAAAGTCCTAAGTATCTTCTCCATAATTCTTACATCATTAATTGCTGCTCCATTTCTCTTCATTTGATTAGTTATTGTCTGAACTCTACTAAAATAGTCTGATATTGATTCTATAGCTTTCATCTTCAAATTTTCAAATTCAACTCTTAATGCTTGGAGGCGTACCTTTTTGGCTCTTTCCGCACCTTGATAGGATTTTTGTAAAATCTCACATGCCTCTTTAGAGGACAGGGCGTTGGAAATCTTCTCAAACGCAGATTCATCTACGCCTTGGAATATTAGGAACAAAGCTTTTTTGTCTCTTTTTCTGACCTCCTTCAGCTCATTCTTCTGTGTAGCGGTGAGAGTTACTTCTGCTGCAGGTGACTCTGGTTCAGTGTAGCCATTCTCCACGAGCTCCCACAAGTCTTGCGAGCCGAGCAAGGCTTTCATCTGGATACTCCAGTTGTCGTAATTGGTCTTCATCAGCTTAGGAATCTGTGGCTGGATCATGTTCGCCATCTCGTACACGAGCACCTTCGATTGGTCCGGCTAGATCGAACCTTGCTCTGATACCACTTTGATGGAATTTGAAGAACACAACCCTCTACACAAAAGAAACTTTTATTGATAGAACACTAGGGAGTACAATACTTGCTCTTACAAGAACACCTCACTTTCACACAACTTTTTATTTTGGTGAACACTCACACAAGCCTACACTACACACTCAAGCTTTCAAGCTTACTTCTTGCTTGCTTGCACAAATAAGAGCCCAAGACCCCTATTTATAGTTGTTAAGAGGGCTAGGAAGTGTGTAGAAGAGTTAATACTAGCCATACATTAGTAAGAAGTTTCTAGAAGAATAAATACTAGGCATACACTTGTATCTTCCTAGAAACTTCTTGGTAGATATTTTGTAGGATGTTACTAGAAAGAAGTTCTAGAAAGTTATTCTAGAATAATCTAAGTTGGTGAGAAATTCTAATACATCATGGACTCTCTCTCAACAAGCAGTAGCGCGTGCTTTTGTTCTCAAACAATGCATGCATGTGAGATTGGATCTTCGCATTTTTCTTCAAGCACACTTGAGCTTGGAATTGATCAGGTAACTTCTAGATTATATGGTTTGAATTTATCAGGTAGACTTAACACCAATATGTTTGTCAGCGGTGGAATTATATCATCGCTACCTTCTCCTTTGGCCAAAACAAATGTTACAAATTTGCTCACCGTGAAGTTAACTACTACTGGGGATTATTTAACTCGAAAAATACGGTTCACCACCTTATTGATCTCCCATGCATAATCTTCTTGGATTTGTTTGTTGGCTCTTGCGCTTCTCCACCAATGTATGTCGACAATGTTACAAATCAACTTAACCCAAATTACATTACATGCCTTTGAGTGGATCAAACTGTTTGCTCCCGATTGTTTGCTACTCTATCTCAGGATGTATTGGTTGAAGTCCATGATTTGGCCCATTCTTATTTGCAACATCATTCCTTTAATATTTGTCTAGCTCGTGCTATGGAGTTAAAACCCATGATCACAATCACCGGAAAGACTTGCGTTCAGTCTATCACTAGTAGAAAAACGAGCAACCTAGACAAAATTTTCCGTCTAGGTCGCATAAGATTCCGTCTAGTTTGATCTATCTAGACGTCATTCCGTCTAGGAAAGTCCGTTTAGAATAATTCTGTCTAGTTTGACTCAAACTAGACGGAATTCCGTCTAGATAGATCAAACTAGACGGAAAGCAACCTAGACGGAATGTGAAAAACCGTCTAGGTTGCCAACCTAGACGGATTTCCATCTAGGATGGCGCAACCTACACGGAAATTTCATCTAGGTTGATTTTTCCCACCAAAAAAATTGTTTTAAATATCATTTCCCAGTACATTTAATTACAATTACAATATACACATGAATATACAGATCCAACAATTCCAACCATCCAAATATACATCCAACAATTCCAAATATAATCAAATACCATCTTCAATATACAGATCCAACCATCCAATCTAAAATATACATCCAACAATTCTGTCCAATAAATACATCCAACAATCTGTGCCAATCTCCACTTCAGTAAAAACTTTAATTATCTGAATATTTACAACATATACACTAGCAATACCAAGTCCATCCATAACACAAGATGAATAAGATAGAGTATACAACATGAATAAAAGTAGAGTGCTATAACAAATAAAAATTGTTCATTGCATTAAAAAATAATAAAAACCTCACATCTCGTCGTCGTCGGTAGCATCTCTATCCTTCATACAAGGACGGGTGCTGCTCCCTCCGATATCTCCAGTCTGAAGGTCTAATTGAATAATAATTTAGAGTTATGTAAAGTTTGATAACATATTAAACATAGAGCATTTTTTAAATATACTAGTACGCTGCTCTGTTTTATTAAACATATTAAACAAAATATTTTAGAACTATGTGGTGTTTGATAACATATTAAACATAAATGATTTTATAAATATAAGGAAAAATAAGATACATGAGCGCTGCCTTGCCCAACGTCGGAATTATCGACACCCGAGCTTATGAGTCGTATGATACCACCAAACATACTAGAGGGAATCACACCGGCCAAATAATTTACAACGTAAGACATGACATCGTCAATCGAGTGGTCCCTCCTCACAACTCTGCTCATCTCCCTAGTTACCTGAACATGCAGCTTTGGGTTAATCTTGTCGGACAAATACGTAAAGACACGTAGAACAAATGACATAGCCTGGAAACTACTTGGGACTGCTCTCATTGTTGTAGATGGCGTGGAGGATGTTGTGGATGATCTTATGCTTATGCGTGGTAAAGCTCAACACCATGTAGAGGATATCTTCCTCTCCTATTATTAGGAAGAAATGAATATTAGATTTTGCTCTCGAATTCAATAATGTTAAACAAATATAAATGGAAACGTTGTACTCAAATTGATTCAATTTTTTACCATCCCTACCTATTATGTTCCAGTAGGTTCTGAGTGAGAGTGATGTTATCCTCGTGAGAAAGTATGTGAGGGTCAGGCTCGCCTTGTACTTCCTCCTGCGACATGTACAGTGTTGCAACCTCCTTGGTTGTAATTTCAAAACCCTCCTAAAATACAAATATAATTTTACAAATATCAAATTGGTTGCAACTTCGTTTTAATAATTATTCAACGTAAATACCAAATTGACTTACTTGCAAATTTGTTTACTACTAGGTCAATGTGTTAGATTATTCACATGTCATATATTCCTTTGTAAAGACCATATTATTCGTGTACTCGTTTTTCATAAAATTAAGAACAAAATAGAGTTAATAATACTAATTAAGTTATATATAAGTCTCACCACCAACTCAAGATTTGCCTTGATCTTATCCCGATTCTTGTCCTCATCTCTATATCGATAACGAAAAGTACAATATGCTAACTTTACCTTCAAGTTTATCGGCATTCTTGATTTTCCCTGTTATATTATAAATTTATGAGATTTCATAGTCATACTAAGCATTAAGATCATTTAAAACTTTAAATGGCATATACCGTATCCCGACAATAACCATCCTCCAGGTTGGCATAGAAGTGTGCGTCCAAGTGGTGGTCATGCATCTTCTTCCTTCTATTCAGTGATCCCTTTGTTGGTTTATTCTTTAAAATATATTTCAATAAATATGCAATGAAGAATATCTCAAGGTTTTAGTGTAGTTTTAGTGTAGTTCAGACTGTCTTGCAAATGGCTGAGATAGTATAGACTGTCTCACGTTAGCCCTAGCTCCCGTGGGTGTTTCCAAGCTTTCGCAAGCCTTCGTTCCCGCTCCGTCTACTCCTATATCTCCGGTGAAGCCATACGACAGCGTTGATCTGTCAAAGTTCAAGATTATGATGATGGATCACCTTGGTCCTCTACGCAAAGATCGAGGCAAAGCTCCTGTTAAAGAACGCTTGTGTTCGGTGAACAAATCCCGAGCGACTCTTCAGACTGGGGGTCGTACACGCCCTTTTAACAAGTTGATTCCTGTAACCGCCCACTTGAGAGTGCGTGTGGAAGACTAGGAGCCCGTTAAGGTCCTACTCTCACAAAGGTGTGGTTCCAAACGTGTGACTCCTGAGAACACCAATAAGGCTCTACATCCCCGGAAGAAGATTTGTTTGTCAGACGACGATGTTACACCTGGGAAGTCATGCCAACACACGATAGGTTGCTCCGATCATTATACCGATGAGTTGTACTATCGGGCTGGAGGTACGAACAAGTCTTGGAAGAGAAATTCCCGAGAAACGGACTCTCACTGTCCTTGTGAGAGGCTTATCAGGGTAATATTATCAGAGTGTAGTTGTCCCAAGACCGCTCTATGGAGGGTCTCGATATTTGAAAGGATCTCCATTGAAGCTAATATCTAATTTCCCTTCAAGTAGCTAAGGATCTATTTTACCACTTGCCAGTGCTCTTTTCTGGGATTTACCATACACTTACTAACAACATCGACTGCTTGTGAAAGATTAGGTCGAGTACATACCATCACATACAGGATGTTTCCAACCACACTCACATAACGTACCTATGATATATAGTCATGATCTGCATCCATGCTAGGTGATAATATTTCTGATAGCTTCAAATGAGTCGCAAGAGGAGTGGTAACCGGTTTCGATTTATGCATGTTGAAGAAAGCAAGTGCTTTCTCAATGTAGCTTTTCTATGACAACCACAACTTCCTTTCTTTCCTATCTCTGAAAAGTTCCATACCAAAAATTTTCTTCTGCTCCCGAGTCTTTCATCTCAAATTATGCCCCAAGTAGAATCTTTAACCTATCAGATTTATCCTTAGCTGAGATCAATATATCATCAATATACAATAACAGATGAATGAAAGAATCATTATTCAATCTCCTCAGGTAAACACAGGTGTCATATTTGCTCCTACTGAACCTATGACTAATTATGAAAGAATCAAACTTTCTTTACCATTAACAAGGAGACTATTTTAAGCCGTATAGAAATTCATTCAGCAAACAAACATGATCTTCTCTTTCTTCAATTACAAAACCCTGAGATTGTTGTATGAAAAACTACTCTTCAAATTCACCATGCAAGAATATTGTTTTGACATCTAACTACTCTGTCTCTAAATCATATACAACAAACTAGTGATAGTAAAATATGAATGGAAGTATGTTTAACAAAAAGCGAGAAAATATCATTATAATCAATACCTTCAACCTGATTATTATTTTCAGGAAAGCCAACTACTGGTTGTTGAATTGAATTATGAGAATCAATCTCCAACCCCGCTTTCTCTCTAGTACTCTTATGTGTCGTAACTACGTTAGAAGGAACAACACAGGTATCTTCTTTCAGAAGGTTTGTAGCGATCATAATTAATATGCATCAACTTGTTTATTAGCACTTGTCACCGACTCACTCTTGGCGTTGACATTTTGAGAAGGATAAATTTGCTAATAATAACGAATTGAGGGACAATAAGTTGTGACAAACGATAGTTTAGAGATGATAAGTATTATTGAAGGTATAGATGAGGGTGGTTTTTTGCAAATACTATTTTAAAAATAACACCATTTCCCTTTTATTTTCTATTTCTAATTTATTAATTATCAAATGATAAAATGTTAATTTTGATTAGTAATCAAATAAATGTTTATATAACAATACACATAGTCACAATTGAGTTAATATTATTTTTGTAAGGGTTAATTACGTATAGACCCTCTTTACTATTGTCAAATTGAACTTACTACCCACATAGTTCTACTGTTGCAAATAGACCCCTGAGTGAATATTTTTTGACCCTTCTCACAAAGTCTAAGTACAAAAGCACGGAGCACAGGGTATCAGTGAACTCAGAGGAGGAGATGTTTTTGGTCTTGTTCTTCTTGCATCTTCTGCACTACACAATGATGAGGCCTGTAGAGGAGCTTGTCAGTGAGGGTAATCCTGCTAAATACAATGAGTTCAGCTGGGGCCATTTCTTTAGGTCACGAATGAGCAGCAACTTTCAAAGCTGGGAGTAGAAAATCAGCAAATATATCATTTTAGGAAGGAAATTTGAAGTTCTATTATGTCTGCTAGTTGAAGTTGCTTGTGTCAGGTTGTATGTTAAATAAAGATTTGGAATGAGGACATATTGTATTTTGCGTTTGTATTTTTCCTTTGGGATACGAGGGAAACCTTGGTAAGGTACGAGAATCTGTAGACCGAAGCCCGAGTTCAAACCTGACTCCTACCAAGTAAAACTTAGGTGTGTGGGTCCACCGGTCTATCATTCTCACACTTTAGGTTAGGGAGATGGGATTGAACTAGGGAACTAGTGGTGTTGACAGTATTACCATTGCATTTCCAGACCACCTATGCTTCATACGGTGGGTCTTTAGCGTTTGTTTGATTCCTTGTCCGTAGGTATCTCTTGTACGTTTTTGTTTTGCTGAAAAAAATTATTTAGCTACATCAAGATAAAAAAAAGGGCATTTTGATATTCTCTACTATGAAGACGGTGTTGAAAATTAAACGCAATTAGTGATTTTCATAGCTAAAAGAAGATATGATTCTCCCGATCTCTTTCTCCCAACAAAACAAGGCACTCTCATTTTTATAGTGAGGAGAAATTGGTGAGCTGCCCCTCAAAGCATTAAAAGGCGCCATGTGTACAAAAAGGTGTCATGTGTCAAATCCTTTAAAATATTATCATGTATCACTCTATCCTATCTAATTGCAAAGAATCCTCATCAAACTAAAACTATTCATTCATGTCCATAATTAGAAAATTCTCATAATCAAATATTTGTTAATCCTAGTCAAATTATAACTATCCATAATTTAAAAATCTACTCATCATTTTTTGTTCACTTTTTCTTTTGTTTCTTACGATCATTTTCTTTTCCTTTATAATTTATTGAATTTTCTGTTTTCTATTAATCTTACATCTTAATCTTAATAACTTGTTATGTAATCCTCCTTAGGGTCTGTTTGTTTGCACGGAAGTAACTGTGAAATAGCAGAAGTAGAGGAAGTAGAGGCTACTTCTACTACTTCTAGGCAAAAATGTATGTTTGTTTTTCTTGAAAATCTACTTCCACTACTTCCTTAAATAATGATGTGGCGCCTACGTGGCATCCCTATTTCCTTGATATTTCTCCGTCTTCAAATGCACTGAAATACAGCGGAAGTTAATATAGGGTGGGGTCCACCATGAAAAAATGATTTTCAAATAGAGAAGTGAACAAAATTTAGTTAGTTCTAGTTTTTTATAGAAATCATACGAATATTTTGTAGATATACAATCTTTCGTGCCTCAGCCTCCTCGATCCTAAACAAATGGCAACATAAAAACTGATTAATTAAGCATTTTCTTTGATTTTAACGCAGCGGCGACGTATGCTAGTGATTCAACACGCCATTATATAAACTGCTTACCGGTTCGTCGCAAGCCAAGGCGAGTGGCAATTCCCTTCAAGACCCTCCTGTTACATGAATCTATTCGATTGCAGATATTCGAGTTAGTTTCTTTGAATTGATTGAAGAGAAGAAGAGGGTCGGGGCATTTGCATAATATAAGTTAACAATATTAGTTTTTGCATAAAACAAGTATATGCAAATGGATACGATTTTTTTGCATAATATCAGTTAATTACTTCTTAGTAATATTTTGAAATATTATCCAAACAAAAAAAGTAAATGAAGAGGAAGAAGTTCTACTTCCATTACTTCTAAAAATATATGAAACAAACAAAAAAATTGCTATTTCCGCTACTTCCTATTTCATAGTTTTGAAAATTACTTCTGTAATCTACTTCTTACTTCTAATACTTCCATTATCCAAACGGGCCCTTAGTTAATTTTTTCAAGGATAAATTTCACAAAACCTCCAATAAATTTGAGCACTTAGCACCAAACCCTCAAAAATTTTCCAACTCTCACTAGACGCCAATAAATTAATAAATTTTAGAAAAAGTCCATAATATTTTGATTTTTTTTGGGCATTTAACCTCCATAATGGTGTTATCCTATAATTTTTCATTAACAAAAGTTAACCCTCAAAGCCTATATATGCCCCTCAAATATTTGCAAGTTAGCCCAAAACATTATAAACAACCTTGAAAAATATAAAAATTATAAATACTAAAAATAAAAAATTACAAACAACTCATAAAAATTTTGAAAGTTACAAACAACCCCTTTTAAATTCTTAAACGTACAGACAATCCCCTAAAATATTAGGAGATTGCAACCCAAAAAAGTAAGGGGTTAATCTCATAAACCCCCGAACTATAAAGGGTATAGCACATAACGCCCCTGAACTTTGTTTATCTCATATAATGCCGCTGAACTTTAGATGTCTCACAAAACCCCTTAGACTTTAAACTTTTCTCACTGGACTGACCCCCCCAACCCCTAACCCCCCCCCCCCCCCCCCCACACCACCAAAAAAAGTATAGATGGTACGTTGGCCGCCCACCTAAGTCTTGTGAGCACCTAGGGGAACATATATGTGGACCGTAAATGTTAGATCATTGTATGATTTTCTTTGTTGATGCATTCACTTTCTACAACCTCCTTAGCCTCCATCAAGTCCAAGCAACTTCTCCATCCCCTCCAATCTTCAGCAAGACCTCCTCCATCTGTAGTAAATAAATAAATAAATAATCTGCCTAGGCTCTACCTATGTGGCCTCATAGGCGCCTAGGCTCTAAGTACCGGTCGGCGCTTAGCAATATGCACTAGTAGAAAATGAAATATCGCAGACGGAATATCCCAGACGAAAAATTTTCCGTCTGGGATAATCTATACTAGACGGAATTAAACCGTCGATGAATTTCCGTCTATAATAAACTATTCTAGACGGAAATTTCCGTCTAGAAAAGTATTGTAGACGGAAATATTTTTTAATTTTTTTTTTTTGAATTTTACTGATTATCCTAGACGGAAATTTCCGTCTAGGATAATATCCTAGACGAAAATTTCCGTCTAGGATAATCAGTTCAATTTATAAAGAGGAAAACCCCAGATCTGGACACCAAATTCCCAAATTAAAGAAGAAAACCCCAAATCCTTCGTTCGCCCGACCTCGCCGTCTTGGTCGTCGCAGTCCCTTCATCGCCGTGAGTTCCTCGCCCGACCTCGCCGTCCCGTCCACGCCGCCCCTTACTCGCCCGACCTCACCGTCCCGTCCTCGCCCTCCCTTCCTCGCCGTGAGTTCCTTTGATTTTTTTATTTAATTTTTGCTAGTTAATACCTAGTGAAAGAATGGTGGCCAAATGGCGCTCTCAAATTAATTAGAGATTATTTTGTTTGTTGAGAAGAAAGGGACCTATGAAAAACCTAGCTCATTTCTAAGAAGAAAGGGAGGAAAGAAATCAGACAAAAAAGCCACTTGCAATCTCCAACAAAACCAAATCGATTAGCAACGATCCCTCTCAATACCTGCAACAAAAAGATATGGAGGGAGGGGGAAAATAGAACAAACTAGCTGGAAAAAAGAATCACCAAATAATTAAGTAGCGAATTATTCATCAAACCAATCATAATTAGACCTCCATATATATTAATCCTCAAAAGGTTGTTCTATCCTTTTATTCCCAAGAAATCCCAGAAAATTAGGGTTTTCTGTGGTTACGAAATTAGGGTTTCACTGTGAAAGATGCCTCTGCGATTATAACTATTAGGCTGAAAACTTGTTTTTTATTCGATTTTAGGTGTACAAGTTGGTATAATGGCTTTGAATTAGATAACTATTAAGTGAACTTAACATATATTCTTTTAAATCTTCTTGATATATTTGCAAGTTGCAATTTTGTTTTTAGATTCATGGGTTGCATATGATTTTGATGTTTATAAGTAGCCATGGGTGTATATCATTTTGCATCTGTGCATAAAGTAACTTTTTTTAACGTTTATTCTATAGGATTACAGGCCCATCTGATTGTGTTGAATTTATTTTGTGAATTAGATACATTCAGGCCCATCTGATTCATTTCCATTACATTTTAGTTTTGATTGGCTTTAGTAGCAATAAGGGAAACTATTACTCAATAGCATGGCCACCAAGCCACAGATTTTCCCGATTGTAGATTGGTCCTGATTAATTGTTTGCATATGATATTTTTTGAATTATGTGAAATGAATTTCGTGTATAAATGAACTTTCTTCAATTCCTCCGCTTCATCATCTTCTTCTCATCAATGCTTTCTTCGTTTTCCTTCGCATAACCCTCTTTCAGAATATCTAGTGCAAGAGATTATTTTTCTTAAATTGGAGAATCACATGCGTACAATCGATAAAGCATAAACCAAGATATATAGCAGTGAATTAAGTTTGAATTTATATATGATACCTCCTCCTCATTGGCAACTTCTATTTCTGTTATCTTGTTTAGCTAGTTAAGCCCACAAGGCTCTCATGTTTATCATACAGTTTGTGATTTGATTAATTGTACAAATATGATTATATAGGCTTGTGATTTGAAAATTTGAGTTTGGAAGAAAAAGTTTTCAAAAAATAGAGTGATATATAACGCAATATTATATAATAATGTGTTATATATCCAATTTAGGTAAAAAATATAACGTTAACCCTAGACTCCCGTCCAATAATTACAGCCAATTCTTTGAGGTTATAATATTAGATGAACGAGTCAAATTTGGGTAAGAGGTAAATTTTCCTACTCTAAATTGATCATTCACTTTATATTATAATAGAAATGAATTGGTATAAAAATTTGTAATTATTGGATCTGTCCTTCTCGGACGGGTTAGGAATATAATAGTGCATACATCCAACTTTGTATACTTTGTATGATTTCATTTCTTAAAAATTTTGGCAGCCCATACCTGTTGTTCTCCGTGTACAATAAGCGTATGTTGTTTTGCATTTTGATATGTTGTCAGTGCGCATAATAACATCCGCACAGTGTACAGGGAGAACAGCGGGTAGGTGCTGCCGAAATTTTTAAGAAATGAAATCATACAAAGTATATGAAGTTGGATGTAAGCACTATTATATTCTTAATGGATAGAAGCCTTCCTATGACAGCCGTTAGAGTGTGCTAATTAGTCTCCATACCTTAATAAGTTTCAAACATAGCTTAATGCCGATACTTAAATGCAACAACGTAAGAGGAATAGTTTAAAATTTATGGGTATACTATCTATTCTCAAATATTCTTCTAAATATTTATTACCTACAGATGAGAAAAATTCCTAACAAGTCATGGATAGATATCCCTAGGAGTGAACGGTTTCGTGATCAACGATATAGGGATGGATGTGAAGCCTTCATGAAGTATGCCGAAATGAACCCAAAAAATTTAAGTAGCGGTGCAATGTACTGCCCCTGTTATAGGTGTAAGAATATGAAGCTGAAAAATAAAGATGAAATACAAAGTCACATAGCAAACTCTGGTTTTTACGAGCAATATAAATATTGGTCCTATCACGGGGAAGGCTGTACCGAAGATGAAGTCCCGGATTATGCGCATCAACCGTTATCTGCGCGGTAAGATCGACCGTACATTACTCATGCAGGTGACGACGGCTATGTGTTCATATTTGCCTCCATCCCCTACTAGCGACGATGTTTTTACACACATCGTTTTATGCTTGTCCGGGAAGATTTCAGCTGAATTATTTGAAGAAGTTTTGGACCAATTAGATTTAGACGTTGGCGCACAGGTAAATTACAGACAAGCAATTATTTTGTTGAATTTCATTCTTTAAATATAAATCTATTTATTTTCAGGCTGGACTTGCTGGAGGAAGCAGTAGTGGCGTGCAGAGGAGGGAACTTGACGATGATGAGGACTCTTGAATTTATGAGGTAAGTTAGTTAATTGTATGTGTGTATGTGTGTATGTGTCTTGTGCGAATATGATATTTTATGTGCTTAAATGTTGATACTTGACTGTATGCATGGGGTGTTAAAAGAACAGGATTCAGATTTGGATTTACATGCTCTGTGGATTTATAATATGAGATATAATTTATCACTGACGGTGTTTTGGAAGTCACACTCATTATATTCAGGTTTGGGGGGTGTTTTGGAAATGGGATTAGGTGATTTATTTCACCACTGAGGGGGTCTGTTGTCAATTATTCAAATTTTGGGATATCGATCTATGCCTTTTCAGGTTGAGATTTGTATCAAAAATCTCCCACATCGACAACTATTGTTTTCTTGTCGATAACTTTCGTAAAACTTGGAGATATTTTATTTTCATAGCTGATGTTGCTTCATTGAAACCTTATTAATGAAACGGTGAGGATTATATCCTAAATGGGTGTATGCATCTCAAAACAGACTCTTATTTCAGCAGCACACTTGCTTTGCCTGTGCAGTCGTCGTTGTTACTACTACTACTACCGCCCTTTGCCTGCTTTGAATTTTCTTTTTAGTTAAGGGAGTTTTGGAGAGAGGAGGCACTGATTATTGGCTTTCTTGGAGTTAATTTTGAAGCATACATGCAAATGTTGATGATGTTATTTCTTTACATGAATAATGCTGAACCCATGTTCCGTAATACTGAAAAAATATATATGCATCTTATTATCCTATGCTCTTATGCATAGGTCTGTTCCGTTTTGAAGACACTGACCAGTAAAACCAATTTTATCTTGGAAAGCTCTTCATTAATGAAATAAATTAAGGATGAATGACATCTTGATAGATGAGAATGTCACAGGAAATTTATTATAAGGACCAATTTTTTTTGTTTTGTTTTGTTTTTTACAACACTTGTTGAAATTGGCCCTATCAATTTGTTGTGAAAGTATTTT
>BQKN01000193.1:61938-100152 GCA_022839385.1 Asparagus kiusianus
TTCATGTTAACATAACCCTAAAAATGTATTAGGGAATATATATAAACAGAATCTCAAATCAATTAGGAAACTAAAAATCCCGACTTCGGTCGATCGAACCAAGGGCTTTGGTCGACCGGCGAGAGTGTCAATTTTACAGGGTCTGCTTGTGCACGTTTTCGGTCGACCGGAGTCCTCAGTCGGTCGACCGACCAGATCTCGATTCTGGGCATGGATTCCTACAGGTTTTTCGGTCAACCTGACCATCCCTGTCAGTCGACCGACCAGAGCGAGCTTCTCATGCTCGTTTCCTACAGGCTACGCGGTCGACCGGGGTCACTCCTTGTCAATCAACCGACCTAAGATTTTTCAGGCTCTCAGATTTGTTTCAGGTTTCGGTCTTCACACCCCCAAAACCAATAATCTCTCACTTAGAGACAAACCCACCATCAATTAGCTCTCCCAAACTCCCGCCTTCTTCACAAGCATCTTCTCCTACCCAGAAAAAATCTATTCTTTAATCATCATCATCTTGGCGATCCCATCGATCCTCCTAGTGTGGCTCCGCCTTCATCTCCTATGCGTGAAGGCCAACTAAAGTTGCACAAACTCCAGTTTGTCGATAGTCACTGCTTTCGACAACATATCCGTAGGATTTTGGCTCCCCAAAATCTTCTCCAATCATAACTTGTCATCCTCAATCTGAGAGCGTATGAAGTGGTAACGTACATCGATGTGCTTCGTTCTGGCATGATATATTGGATTCTTGGCAAGGTGTATAGCACTCTGGCTATCACAGTAAAAAACGTCATTCCCCTGCTTCAAACCCAACACTTCCAGGCACCCGGGGATCCGAAGGAGAGTAACTCCTCATACTTGGTTTGATCGAACTCAATTATCAGAGTTTCAACCGTCGTTCCAGCGAGCTTGGTATCAGATTGCACCACCACTTCTTCATTGGTGAAAAAGCTAGTCCCCAGCGGAGTCACCATCTTTTATTTGTTGGAAATTTTATAAAAAAACAATTGAAAGAATTAAACTTGATTTATTCCCTCTAACTGTTTAGAAAAAAGAATGTTTACAACTCTCTCGATCTCTAACTGATTATAATTTGAATTTCCGATTACAAAAGAGAAGAGGATCAATATAAATACTCTTCTTTGTTTAATTTTGGGTTCTTCACGGTGGCGATGGAGTATCTCCCTCGAACTCTCGTGTCGAGTTTGCTCTCCGTTGACGATCCGACCACCTCGCTTTGTGGAACGTGGTTGATTCCTCTTGATTGACGTTGAGGAGAACTTGCATGGCAAGTTTGAAACTCTTGATGAGTTGATAACTTAGAGCAAGTTTAAACTCTTGAAAAAGAGTTAATTTGAACCGAAAATCAGTTAATAAGACAATGATGAAAGCTCCAAGAACTCGCTATTGCTGAGGATGCTCTTGGTCCAAGAATGTCAACTTCTCCTTTGTGTCGTTTTGATCTCCTAAATTCCAGATCGAAGATCCCCCAACTCAACTGAGTTTTTCGCTATTTATAGGGTTTTTTAAGGGTGTAATCACCCCCTAAAATCTCTCCTTAATGGGGTGTAACCGCCCCCATTTCATGGAAAATGGTTTTGAAACCATTAAGTGGTTTAAGGGGTGTAATCCCCCACCCCCCCCCCCCCAAATCATGAGAGAATGGTTTTAGAACCGTTTAACTCGTATTTGAACAAGTCAAACGCAAAATTTATGTTCTGGGCACGAATACTGTGTTCTGGGACTAAAACGTAGAGTTGGGATATGCGTTGATGGCTGAGAATGCACAGGTCGCGCTGCATTTTGAATCTAGACTGTAAGGCTGGCCCTTGCATTTTGAAGTTGGAATGCAGCTCTTGAGCTTTGTGTCTCGTTCTGGAATACAGCTATGGGTTCTGCGTTTTGCTTCTGGGAGTTTGGAGCGTGGCCACGAGCTCTACGTTTTGAATCTCGGACACAGAGGTGAGCTCTGCGTCTGTATTTGAAGAGATCATCAATTTGTAGTCTTTTTTGCTAGAGCGTTACAAAGACCGTCATCTTGTAATCTTCATCTTGGCTCTTTAAAAATATAAGGGTTGCCAGATTATAACTCCCGATATTGATTATGAAGACTGTTAATTAGAGTTTTTATCAGTTATTATGAAGGTTATCAGATTATAACTTTCATCGATCTACGTGAAAGTCTTCAAATTATAGTCTTCTAGAAGTTATCAAATTATAACTTCCATCATTGGTGTTTGATGGAGATTAGTTATCTGTAGTGATTTTTAGACAACCTACAGAACCCACCTTACTGGCTTCAGTCACTGCGACATACTCTGCCTCAGTCGTGGACAATACTATCTTCTGCAAATGTGAGACCCAGCTCACTGTTGTCGATACTAAGGTATAAACATACTCCGTGGTACTTCGCCCTGTATCATGATCACCGGTAAAATATGTATCCATGTATCCCCGTAGTACCAACTCATTCCTCCTAAAATATAATAGCATATTCGTAGTTCCTCTCAAGTAACGCAATATCCACTTTACGGCATCTCAATTCTACTTCCCTAGATTGCTTGCAAACTTGCACATAACTCCAACTGCATGGGCGATATCCGACCTTGTGCAAAACCATCGCGTACATAAGACTACCAATGGCTAATGAATACGGCACTCTGCTCATGTGCTCCTTCTCTGCATCTGTCTTAGGTGATTTCTCCTCAGATAGTTTGAATTGACATCCAAGGGGCGTGCTGATGGGCTTAGCATTCTCCACGTTGAATCTCTGAAGTACTTTGTTAATGTATTCAGCTTGAATCAACTTCAACGTCCCTTCAACTTCATCTCTACTGATTCGCATCCTAATAATTTACTTCGTTGCACCCAAATCCTTCATAGTAAACTCCTTCGCCAATTGCTTCTTCAATTTGTTTATCTCCTCTAAACACGGTCCTGCAACTAACATGTTATCAACATTCAATAATAACACGATATAGCTAGACTCGAACCTCTTGAAATATCAACAATGATCTGAATTACATCTTTCATTTCCATTGCTCCTCACGACGTTGTCGAACTTCTTGTACCCTTGTATCGGAGCCTGTTTCAAACCGTACAAGCTCTTTTTAAGCCTACACACCATCTCTTCCTTTTCTTCCTCAATGAAGCCAACAGGTTGCTTCATGTAGATTTCTTCATCCAAGTCATCATAAAGAAAGGTAGTCTTCATGTCCAACTACTCAATGTAGAGATCTTCGATCTACAGCTACTAAGCTTAACACCACTCTGATAGTTGTAAGCTTCATAATGGAGAAAAATATCTCTGTATAATCCACTCTTTCCCGCTGTTGGGACCCCTTCACGACTAATCTGGCCTTGTACCTATTACTTCCATCACTTTCCTACTTGACCCAGTAGACCTATTTATTGTGTAAGATTTTCTTCTGTGCAGGTAGCTGAGCTAACACCCATGTCTTATTAGTGTGTAGAGAATCCATCTCTTCTTGCATTGCATGCTCCCACTGTTGAGATTCTACTTAGAGCCCTTCATCTGAATCTGCACGTCACCTCTTCCAACAATACTACAAGGCTCATTATCCCCTAAGTACACTTTCCCAAAGCCCCCTACTACATAGTTCTGAAGAATCTTCCTATTAGCAGTGGCGTGGAAAGAGGCTCTTGAATCAATTACCCTTGAATCAGAATCGCTGTCCATAGCAAGGATTAAGGCATCTTGCACGATATGAGCCTCCTGCTCATTCACATTTTTTTTGTGCTTTACAGACTAAAGACATATGGCCCTCCTGGTCGCAGTTTCAACACTTCCCTTTGATAGGCTAACTTTTGAGTTCGACCTCTTCTTCTTCGACTTTGACTGATTCCTATTCTGGTTACCCTTCTTCTGGCTACGACCTCTATGCTCAAGATTTAGGGTTGAACTTAATGTTTGGGTAGAAAATTATTTTCATTGTTGAATTCATTACAACTTCGGGCGTTACAATAAATTTAAAACAAAGCTAGCCTTTTTATAAGACTTTCAATACAATGAAAATATATTACACTCTTTTTCAAACAACACGCAACAGGTGTTTATCACCTATTGCTTTGCGTGGGATCTTTACTTGTGACGGGGACGTCGATATCCGTGGACCACTTACGGATCAGATCCGGTTGACAAAAAATTAACAGAGCTCCTACTTCACCAATGAAGTATTCATTTGAAGCTCTGAAATCGACCAAACAAAATTAGTAGCTTTTCTCGAGATTAAGACCAAGCCTAATCTCAAGAAATGGACGGATGGGGCTTCAGATCTCTCGAACTCTCCCTCTTTATGCTGAAGAACTTTGCCGAGATCAGTTAGCCTCCTCTGAAATTCGTGCTCCTTTGACTCCTCAATCCGGCAGCACCTCGCCCTCTTGATAATAATCCCCCCGTGAAATGAACCCCTAGGCATGTATTTATAGGCTTCGGTTAGGGGGTTTTTGGATAAGAATGATAGATTTAGCCATATCTTCAGTTAATAACGGCCTAACCATGTTTATGGATGATATCAAGTCAGTTCGGAACCCTTGGAATAGATAAATCCTGAGAAAACCGCTCAAAACTATCGAAAACACGTCCGAGGGTCGAAACAGCGCGAAACACCCTACTGGTCGGACGGGCACAGGAAGTTTGGCTTTTTTGCTGAACTGTTTGGTATTTTTCAGATTTTTTCGGGACTTGTATTTTCCACCGTTTTGCGTATTTGATCATCTTGTTGAATTACACACATCGTTTATGCGTACTTCATCATTTCGTTAACTTGTACGCTTCCTCACACGGATCGCTTAACTGACGTGCGCCTGTTGACGAACGCGCGCAAGCTGATTGACGTACACGAGCTGAGTGACGTTCGTGTGTTGACCGACATGCACAAACTTATTGACGCGCACGTGTTGACTGATGCGCGCGAGCTGATTGACGCGCGCAAGCAGACCGTTAGGCACATTTGGACGTTTTGAGTTGATTGACACGTGCGAGCTGACTGACGTACGCGTCCAGTCACTTTGAGTTGATTGACGCGCGCGAGCTGATCGTCGTGTGCGCGTCGACCGATGCACGCGAGTTAACTGACGTGCGCGCGTTGATTGACAAGTGCGCGGACCACATGGAGGTGGTTAGTGAGCGCACGGGACGTTTAGCTTGCTATTCTGATGGCTGACGAGCGTGTGGACTACTTGGTGTTGGCCGTTCTGGTGGTTCGTCACCGTGTCATCAACGTTTCGCCGATTCGCTTCATGCACTTGTCGGTGTCAGATAATGCTCTTTGACTCGGATAATCCTCTTCGACTTGGATAATAACGTTCATCGCCTTCTCTTTGTCCCGAGTTGTATTCGGGGACCTATAGGCAATTTTTAACGCCTACACTTAAACCTTCTGATTCGGACGATTTACTTCTAACCTCCTCGAATAGAATCATGCTAACAACCTCGCTCAGCTTCAACTTCTTCTTTCTTGCCGAGTTGCTAATTACGGTCACGTAACATGCCTAACTATCCAACAACCACGATAGAATCAATAGGGCCTGCACTTCGTCATCAAACGTGATGTCCACGGAGATAAGTTGATCAACAATCATATTGAACTCGCTGAGGTGCATCGTGAAGGAGCATACTTCTGTCATCTTGAGGTTGAAGAGCGTCTTGACAAGATGCACCTTATTTGTGGCTGACAGTTGCTTATACATCTTCACGAGCGCTTCTAATGCCCCACCGTTGTCTTCTCCTTCAATATTTTGTGTGCAACTGATTTGGCGAGCAACAATCGGATCTTCCCTAGAGCCTTTTGATCTAATATTTCTCAGTCCTTGTCTAATTCCTCCTTCTTTTTTCCCTTAGCCTTGTCCATCAATGGACAGTAAAGATCTTTCTGGTACAGATAGTCCTTCATCTGTGACTTCCAATAGGCAAAGTTTGACCTGTCAAACTTCTCAATCTTCGATTTGCTTTCCTCTTCCATAACTCTCACACAAATCTTCTGAACGAAGCTCTGATACCAGTTGTTGGGGATTTGAAATGATCAATCAAACCCGTACTCTTCCGGATCTTGTGCTAAGAGTTTAACAAGTAGGAAAATCACCGTAAATAAAAGAAAAATTATAGGAAAGATAAACAAGAAGGAACACACTAGATTTAACAAGGTTCGACAAACGTACCTACGTCCTCGGGAGCCATACCACACAATTCTTTGATTAATTGAAGAAGATTACAACGCCCACAAATAGGTTTTATCTATCTGAGATCTCTCTGAATGAATCCATCAAAACCCTCTTTTTTCGTGTTAACATAACCCTAAAAACGTATTAGGGAATATATATAAACCCAGCCCAAAACAGAATCTCAAATCAATTAGGAAACTGAAAATCCCGACTTCGATCAACCGGACCAAGGGCTTCAGTCGACCAACCAGAGTGTCAATTTTACAAGGTCTGCTCGTGTAGGTTTTCGGTCGACCGGAGTCCTCGTGTCGGTCGACCGGCCAGAGCGAGCTTCTCACGCTCATTTCTTGTAGGTGTCGCGGTCAATCGGGGTTACTGCTTCGCTCGACCAACCCGAGATTTTTCAGGCTCTCATATTTGTTTCAGGTTTCGGTCTTCACACTCCCAAAACCAACATGAAGATGACAGCACTTGTTACGATCAAACTTATCGGCTGTTGCTAGGATGGTCAGTCTAAGTATTCTCCTTAATGGTGGGCACAGCTTCAAATCATAACTCGTGAGATATGTGAGCAAATTAACCTATCTTCAAAGTTAATAATTTGTTCACACGGAGGTTTTTTCTCCCAAAAAAAATTGATGATTTGTGATAGTTTTACATATATTGAGATTTGGTGCATAGTTTTTCAAATATATGGTTTAAGGTGTATAAATGCAACAGACTTAAAAAAAATTCAATCACGAGGGTAATTAGTTAATAATGATCTTATAAAGCACGGGGAATAAAATGTAACATTACCCAAACTTTCTCAAAACTCCCTCGTTCCTCTCGCGTGACTTGAACACGTATCGTGAGTCGAGGTGTCTCCTGAGTATTCTCTCCGCCCTCATTTGTAAAGAATGACAAATTCCAGAACCAGCAAGATCTCTTCTGTAGAAACGACGAAAACATTATAGAAGAACAGAATTTTTAGAGCAGGCAGAGTTTTGGGTGCTTGCCGATCGACCGCGAGTTTTTGGGCGGTCGACCGGAAACGTGCACGCTATAGGGTGGTTTTCTAGAGCTCTGGTCGGTCGATCACGGCGTCAAGTGCGATCAACCGCGAACCCTATAATGTATTTTTTTTATTTCTGTTTTTCTGGTCGGTTGACCACGATAATTTCGATGGTCGACCGTTAGTCGGGTTTGGGCCTGATTGTGGTTTCCTATTCTGTTTAGGATTGTTGTTTGATATAAATAGCAATCACATTTTAGGATTTCTTTGGAGCGGTCAAGGATTTGTTTTGAGCACAGAAAAGAGAGTTTTTTCTGAGCTATTGGTTAGGGTTTTGTTTGAGAGATTGAGAGCTTTGTTTGTGAGATTAATTAGTGAGCTTGAGTGATTTTGCAATCTCAGTTTGTACTATTCTTCTCTATTAGTAAAAACACATCCCCTTCTTGCCCCGTGGACATAGGTAACTTGTCAAACCACGTATAATTCATTTGTTTGTGTTTGTGTTATTATTTTGGCCGTTTGTGTCTTTCTCTCTCGGCATTTGTGTTTGTTCTCGGCAACCCCACGTTTGGCCGCCGTGCACAATAAGTGGTATCAGAGTTTCAGACTACGCTTGGAATTAGGTGGAGGAGTAGATCACTTTGGAAGCTCGTCTAGGGTTTCAGTTGGTGACAAAATGTGGGATTTTTACTATTGTAGATCTTGTCTTCCGTCGTGTGGGGCTGAGATCTTTCGGAGGCTCTTGTTAGGGTTTCAGATGAAGGTAAAAATCTCTCTTTTTCAGTTTGGATCTATTCTTTAGTTGTTTCACATTGGTTTGTTGGTGCTTTGAGAAAGATGACCGAGAAAAAAGGAGTTATGGAGGATACTTCTGGCGTGAAGACCGTCCAAAGTTTGAGTATTCACTCTATGAAGATAGATGTGAAGAAATTTAACGGCACTAACAATTTTGGTCTTTGGAGATGTAAAGTCTTGGATGCACTCAACATGCAAAATTTGAAAGACACGTTGGAGTTGGACGGCAAGTCGGACGACATTGAGGAAAGGGTTTGGAAGAAGATGAATCAAATAGCATGAGGTGTGATTAGGTCTTGTCTAACACAAGATTTGAAATATGGTGTGATCAATGAGACTTCAGCAAAGAAGATTTGGAATATCCTAAAGAGCAAGTATTTGACAAAGAGTGTGGAAAACCGTTTGCATTTGAAGAGGAGGTTTTATCACTTCTAATTGAAGAAATGGACCTCCATTGGTGATCACATGAATCACTACATGAAGCTTCTTGCGGATTTGGCAAATGTGGATGATATGATTGAAGATGGGGACAAGGTGTTATTGTTGTTGAGTTCCTTACCTGACGAGGAATATGAGATATTTGTTCTTACTCTTATTAATAGGAAAGTATCTTTTTCATATAGTAAGGTCATCGCTACACTTGTGAATTATCAGCTTCGGAAGAAGGATAAGGAGACTTTGATTGATACAGTAGCGGGGGCATTGGTCGCAAGAGGAAAGAGTCCAAACCAAAGTAGGAAGTCACAGCCTAGAGGAGCACATCCTTCAGTTGGTAGGAATCAATGTGCTTTTTGTAAAGAATATGGATATTGGAAGTCTGAATGTCCAAAGTTAAAAGATCAAGTCGGGAAGAATAAGGGGAAAGCTATACAAGCTTTAGATGTGAATGTTGTCAAGGCTAGTGACGACGATTCAGATTCAGATTCTTCAGCCTATTCGTACCATGCACTACCATTAGTTTGTGTTGTTGATTCTACGGAGTGGATGTTGGATTCGGGTGCTTCATACCATATTTTCCCTAGGAGGGATTGGTTCTCTAGCTTTGAGGTGTTGGAAAGAGGGGATGTCGTGCTCATAGGTAATAATCATGAATGCCCTATTGGTGGTATTGGTACTGTTCGAATTAGGATATGTAACAGAGTGATTTGGGAGTTGAATGAAGTGAGGTTCATTCCACAGTTGAAGAAGAATATCATTTTATTTGGAGTTTTGAAGGCAGCAGACTATCGGATGACCTTAGATGATGCATCTTTGAAGGTTACATTGGGTCCATGATTGTGATGAAGGACGTCAGGAAGAATAATTTGTATTATTTGATTGGAAGCACAGTGACAGGTGGAGAGCTGACGACTTCTATTGATTTGGCTAGACTGTGACGTTTGAGGCTAGGATATTTGAGTGTTGATTCCATGAATGGATTGGTGAGAGGTGTCATGACCTGTAGATTGAAGTCCTGTGAACATGTTGGTGTGAGCAAGAAGACCGAGATAGAGTTTGGTACTTCTATTCATCAAGCAAATGGTCTTCTAGGTGGTGTTCACGTAGGCATTTAGGGGCCTTCCAAAGAGGTATCATTGGGAGGTAATAGGTATGTGGTTTCTTGTGTTGGAAACTGTTCTAGGCATTTGTGGGTTGCAACCAAGTCCCATTGGAGTGAAGTCCTAGTAGTCAACAACAGGTGGAAGAAGTGTATTAGCAGAAGGGTAATACGTCGTTCTGATTTTGGTAGGGGTTCTTTTCTATATTTGTGTCGAGCTCACGGCAGTTTGAGACACTTCATTGGAGAGGAAACATTGGGGCGATGAGAAGAGGTACCAGATTTGATGAGCCGTTTCTTGCTGGAGGAGAATCGGTGTTTGATGTCGAGCATTAACTTGCAGAGTAGTTCTGGTGTTGAGGTTTCGACATATTGGAGCCATCTTATTCATAGGTTGCCGACTATTGCAATTAGTGTATTTGAATCTGGTGGGGCTGTTTTAGATTTTGGGTTGCTTCGGATATTTGAATGCTCAGGATATTGTCACACCCAGGATGTAAGATTTGATCCAAGTGCATATTTGGGATTCAGAATCATGTTTAGTTATCAGGTATTTGACTCTGATATTGTTCTAAACAGGTATGTTACTTTTGACTCTCAGCAGTTGGAGAGTGATGGACAAATCATTGAGATATCGCAGCGGGTGGAGAGTGATGCTACTCTACGTTGGGTGGAGATTACTCCACGTACTCTAGATCATTTTGTATCGTTTAGAATTCTAGCTGAGGTGACACAGATTGGGAATCATGTTGGTATTGATACAGATGATGAGTTTGTTGATTCGAGTGCAGCTGATGGACACAATTCGGATTTGGCTATGGCCGTTGGTTAACCTCAGGTGGAGGTGTTTGGTTCGTTTCACTTTGAGGCCAGTGGGAGAGTTATCAGTTATAGATTTGTTGGTGATGTTGGAGAATGGTTAAAAACTCTTCTCGTTGATTGAGGGCCTTTGTAGGCTATTTGGTGAACTACGTGAATGCTTGATTCCTTGGACAAGAGGATACGTAGGTAGTTATTTTATGATGCAGCCAGTTTGGTGAGTTGATACCGATATTTAGAGTTTGTTTGCATTCTCGTTTGGGTTCTCGACTTGTTGTGGATTGAGTCTGTTGTCGTGGATTGATTCCACTTCGTACTGGACGCAACAAGTGAGACGTTTGGTTGATATTTGTGTCGGCTCAGTTTTGAAAAAACTTTGCCAATGTGGAGAATTGTAGAAACGACGAAAACATTGGAGAAGAATAGGATTTTTGGAGCAGGCAGAGCTTTGGGTGCTTGTCGGTCGACCGCGAGCTTTGGGGCGGTCGACTGGAAACATGCTTGCTACAAGGTAGTTTTCTGGAGCTCTAGTCGGTCGACCGCGCCGTCAAGTACGATCGACCGTGGACCCTGTAATGCATTTTTTTTGTTTTTGTCTTTATGATCGGTCGATCGCGACGATTTCGACGGTCGACCACCAATCGGGTTTGGGCCTGATTGCGGTTTCCTATTCTGTTTTGGGATTATTATTTGATATAAATAGCAACCACGTTTTAGGATTGTAAGGACCATGAATTTTTAATACTAGTTAAAATAATTTTCTAGTATTTTAAAAAATATTTAATTATTATTTTTAAAAGAGTATTTGTATTTCTCGATTTTTTAGGATTTTCTATGATTTAAAATCCAAGTTTTATAATTATTTAAATGATTTAGATATTTATAAATTTACTTAGTACAGTAAAAATTTCCGGAATTAATCTGTTATGTTGTCGATGCGATTACGTATCATATTAAATAATATATTGTATTATTAATATTATTACGTATTATTTCGTATAATACCCTGTATTATTAATTACATATTATTGGTATAATTTGTTGTATTATTTCTACTATTACACATTATCGATCGTATTTGTATAACTGATACGTTTTATTGTGTAGATAATTATCCTATAATTATTCGATTTTAAATATAAGTAATTGTATTTTTAATTGGTTATTCTTGTTTGATTGTACAATTTATAGTATTATTTTTCAGTTGCGTATCAGCGGTTGTATTAATACAACTGGTACGTTTTTAATTGTAGATAATTATTCCATAATTAGTTTACCATAATTATTTATTTTAATTATTTTCGATTAAATACCTAACCCTACCTATATAAACCCATAAACCCACGTACATCACATTCACTCCCACATTTCTCTCTCACTCCCCAACTTCTCCCTGTCTCCCTCAATTACACTCAGCCACATTCCCTTGTCCCACGTACATCTCTCCACTCCCTTATTTTAGTTCCCCATCCCATCACATCTCTCTCTCTCTCTTTTATCTCACAGCAACTCTCACTCCATCTCTCTCCTCGTCATCTCTCAGCTCTCTCTCTCTCTCTCTCTCTCTCTCTCTCTCTCTCTCTCTCTCTCACGTTCCCAAGTCAAACCCCCAGCGCCTCCTTCCTCCAGCCAAGCTCCACTCGCCTCCGACCAACCCTCGTCGGCGAACCCGCAGCCACCATCCCCAACTCCTTCAGTCCTCATGCCCGCTGTCCAGCCGAGCTCCCCTTAGAGCCCACTGCCGCCAAACCGCTTTAGCCCTCCGCTCATGCCTTCGCCTCTTCTCCTCTCCCCTTGACCGCCGACCAGCCACTCCAGTGCCCCTATACCCACTGTAGCCACCCCGACCACCGTCGTCTTCACCTCCAAGTCCAGCCTCCTCCACACCGTCCAAGCCCCCTCCTTCGTCGTCTCTGACCAGCGCTCGCCGTCACCCCCAGCAGCCCCCATGACCACCTGAACCGCGCCACCAGCCCAAGCTCCTCCAGAGCTTCAACCTCCACTGTCTCCCTGAGCTCCGCCCTCAGCACCGTGCCCTCCACCGCTGAGCCCCATCTCAGACTCGCCGACCAGTCCCCTACTCCACCGCCCAAACAGCACCACCGCTACTCCTCCTTCAACCTCCGACCTGAGCTCAGTCATCGAGCTCGACTGCCTCCCCGTCGGCATTCCCCTTCCGTCGCCCCACACCATAGCCGACAGCCGCCTGAGATCCATCCCCACCCTCAGCCGGTCCTCAAGCCCCAACCTCCTCCCGCTCCTCTCCCTCCTTGACCGAGCTACCCCTGCAAGCTCACCGCCGAGCTGCCCTGAATCGTCGTCGTCTTCTCCTCGACGAGCTTCCCTCAACAGCACTTGCCGCTAAGCTTCCCTCACCCACGCCGCTGCACGACGCCCCCTTGCCTCGTCATCGACGTCGCTGACGACCCCTTCAGCCCGTAGCCACGCCAAGATCCCTACAACGTCGAACCCGTCGCCGATGTTGCCGTCCAGCTCCACAAGTCAATCGTCGATCCGCCACGCACGTCGTCGAACAACAAACAGCAAGAAATGGCGTCGCCGCGTCGTCCGCAAGTCCCTTAGCCTCATAGGCAAGATCCCTCTTGCTCAGAGCTGAATTTTTATATTTTGTTAAGATTTATCTGTATATTAGTTTGTGATATAATTATCTGCGTAGGGTTATTAATGAATAATATTAGATAAATAATAATAATATGATAAATGGCATTTTTAGAATAATTATGATAAATTAAAAGAATTTATTTCGATATTGGAATCGTTTTTAGATGATTATATTAATTTTAAAGGAATTTATCTTGAAAAAAAAAATATTTTAGAAAAAGTGATTATTTTGAAAAATAAATTAAAGGAACCTATTTTGCAAAAGGATAATTTTAAGTAAATAAATTTATTATTTTAGAATAATTTAATGATTCAAATTCTCAGATTTAATTACCTGATATATCGTGATATTATTGCACATGATTTAATATGTCTTGTTGCGATGGTGAACCGTTGATAGTTATGGCTTAGTGGTCTCGTGCGTTATGAAAAGACTTAGTGACATGTGTGAGTGAGTTGACTGAGTTTAGGTGGTGAATCCGTGTTCAATGAGGTTTATGGATGACTTAGAAAATACAAGAGAGTTAGGATGGGGAAGTCATGGTTCATGTGATCGGATAAGACTATTGATGTATCTTTCATACTAGAACCAGTGAACCGTTTCGCACTGGGGTTAATTTGTTGGGCCAAGTGAACCGCTTCGCACTTGGTCAGTAAAATTGTTTGGTCACCCGAGTTTTGCTTGAGTTCGGACCAGGCCAAAATCGGATTGCGTGTAGTCCTCTCACCGAACCGTTTCACGGGTTTGGATGCACGTAGGGGATTTGTGAACAGTCAATTATCCGGTGATATGAGTGTTGGCTCTGTGTGAGGTGTGACCAGTGACCTGTTATAGGATGACTAGTTACATGACATTGTTACTTAAGGTGATTAGGATTCTTGTGTGAGATGTAGGTCAGTTGTGTTCTTTTCATACATAGATTGGGGTTAATATTTAATTATCTATAATTTGAGACATATGGTATATACATGAGGGTTTCCTTGTTTGGATTATTTCGCTCGACGTACTATGTCTCATGTTGTAGATTTTTAGGTATTAATTTTATCTATTGTATGCCCCTGTTACTTGAATGATTACTCTGATCGCTTGTTACATGATCGACTTGTTACTTGGTTGATTTTGTTGGATTTCCAGTTGCACGTTTCCTTGTCATTTTTATTATTGTATCGTTTTTCGCATTGGGTTTTCATTTGTTCTTTCTTTTGTGGGGTCTTGCCATGTGCCATACACACTGACGTACACATGTTTTCTCTGGTGTACGTCAGACTTAGAGAAAGAACAGATCCAGGTGGGAGATCGCCAGGAGCCAGATGATTCTCAGCATGAGTGCTTTGCAGACCGAGCAGAAGAAGCCAAAGTTAGTTATTCCCTCTAGTTTTTCGATGATCTTAGCATTTCTTTCTGCTTGATCATTGTATTTTGCATTTCTCTAGTATTCATTTGTTCAGATATGTATAAGGGCATGTTTGACCCGAATATTATGTCTTGGATGATATTCATTTGTGATATGTATTATTTTATTCTGAGTTTGTATATTATATTCTTGCTAATTGTGATCGAGGACCTGTGACTTCGCATCGTATTTATTTCCAGACGCTTGGCGTATTAGGTTGAGGAGAAACTTTTATTTGTATTTATTCTCCTTGATCTAATACGTCGTGGGCTTGTTCACGTCCTGATTCCCGGGTATCTTGGAAAACGGGGCATGACAAGGGTTTCTTTGGAGCAGTCAAGGGTTTGTTTTGAGCATAGAAAAGAGAGTTTTTTCTAAGCTATTGGTTAGGATTTTGTTTGAGAGATTGAGAGCTTTGTTTGTGTGATTAATTGGTGAGTTTGAGTGATTTTGTAATCTCAGTTTGTACTCTTCTTCTCTATTAGTGAAAACACATCCTCTTCTTGCCCCGTGGACGTAGGTAACTTGCCAAACCATGTAAAATTCGTTTGTTTGCGTTCGTGCTGTTATTTTGGTCATGTGTGTCTTTCTCTCTCGGCATTTGTGTTTGTTCTCGACACCCCTACGTTTGGCCGCCACGCACAACAAGTGGTATCAGAGCCCAACATCATCTGCCTATGTTCCTTCAACCTCTAGCCATCGTTCTCAACCGCATCTCATCCTGTTTGTTAGTTTGTTTGTTATTTTATTTATATTTTCCCCTCTTTTGTTTGAAATTCCTAGCTTCGACTCTGGATACAATAAGCTGACTCACAAACCACAACCCCGTCCAAATAGTTTAATCGAGGGAGTGATTAGATAAAATACGAATAATTAACAAAGTGGTGAAGTGATCAAGTCTCTTCGTTTTGAACGTCAGCATCAGCTTCCCGCGCGATTCCGCGAAGTCGGCACCCTAGGATTCTTTTTTTTCTTTATTTATTTTATTTATTCTTAATAGTCCTTCTCCCTGCATTTGTCGCCGGCAAAATCGAAACTACGATAAAAAAATTATAAAAAAAAAAAAAACACGTCCACATACACTGTGCTGTAATTCCCCACTTATTACGAACAAAACAATATCCGGCGAGAAACAGATCAGAGTGAGGAAAAGAGGGGAAATGAATACAGAATTTGATACATCTTTCATCCAGAACCCCGACAGTCGACCGAACCCAAACATTTCCGAGGCCGAATCAATCCCTCTCATCGACCTCTCTCCATTATTCACAACTCCCGTTAACTTAACACCCCTGATTTCAGAAATCGAGGCAGCTTGCAGAAACGTTGGGTTCTTCCAGGTCATCAACCATGGCGTACCGGCCGAACTCCTCCAGAGAGTTCAGTCGGCAGCAAAGGAGTTCTTCGCTCTGTCGACGGAGGAGAAGAGCAGGGTGAGGAGGAATGAGGAGAGTTTTCTTGGGTATTACGATATGGAGAATACGAAGAACGTTAGGGATTGGAAGGAGGTGTTTGATTTTTGTGTGAATGATCCTATGACTGTTCCGACGTCGAGTGAAAGTGGGGAGACGGCGGTGCAGCGGATTAGGAACCAGTGGCCGGAGAATCCAGAGGGTATGAGGTAATTGCTTGCGGTCAAGGAATGTTCGCAAATTAACTCTTCGAATCTACATATTTTGTTAATCTATCCTTCAATTCTACTCCATTGAGTTAAACTTGTTAAAATATGAAAATATATATATAAATCTTAATCATCGTTATAACTTTAGAGTTTTGGTGTAATGGTTAAGAGAATTCAATTTAAGATAGTTATCAAAACAACCTAAGTTCAAATCTTAACGACCATTTGGGTCCAAGTAGATTAGTTCATCTTGTGGATGTGATATGCTTGGTCTCACCAACTATGAAACCGGACTGGTTTCGTTCTTCCGTAAAAAGTACTGTGTTACATGAGGGACAAATTTATTCTTATTTCGGTTTGGCTCACTTTATATAGACTGATAAAAATCATAAAACCCTCCGCAAGTTTGTGCCAAGAAACATGTTTTCCAACTTTTGAACTCTCTTTCGCATCCAAAATGCGTGATTCACCAATTCGTCTCAAAATTTAACAGTTCTTGTGAATTGAAATTCTTATTTCAACCATCTCTCATTTTAGCTCAATTATTGGTCGATACTATCACTTCTGCAGAGATGCATGCATGGACTATGCAAAAGCCGTCGAAGGCCTATCATTCAGACTGCTCGAGCTCATCGCGATGACCTTAAACGCACCCGCCAAGCGACTGAACGGCTACTTTGAGGACTCCATCAGCAGAATCCGCCTGAACCATTACCCTCCGTGCCCGTCCCCTGACCTTGCCCTCGGCGTGGGACCGCACAAGGACCAAGGAGCTCTCACGGTCTTGGCGCAGGACGACGTTGGTGGCCTCGATGTCAAGAGGAAGTACGATGGCCAGTGGGTACGCGTCAAGCCCGTTCCTAACTCGTACATCATCAACATAGGGGATCTCATCCAGGTAAAGTAGGATAACAATTTACAGATGATTTCCCATGGGTCCGTAGCAATCATAATTATTAATAGACATCAACTTGTTTAATTATTAGCACTCGTCGCTCAGGGTGTTGACATTTTGAGAAGGACAAATTGCTAATAATGACAAATTGAGGGGTAGTAAGTCCTGATGGAAGAGCGTAAACATGATGAGCGTCGTTGAAGGAAGGTACAGATGAGGGGGTCATTTGCAAATACTGTTCAAAAAACAACACAATTTCCCTTTATTTTCAATTTCTAATTTAATAATTATCACATGATAAAATGTCAATTTTGATTAGTAATCAAATAAAGATTTATATAAGAATGCATATGGTCACAGGTAATTACGGATTACTATCACCAAATTGAGCTTACTAACCATATAGTTCTATTGTTGCAGATAGACTCGTATCGATGAGTGAACAATTTTTTTCCACCCTTCTTAGGAGGTCTATCTGTGACAATAGAACTACTGGGGTAGAAGTTCAATTTGGCAACAGTACATGGGGTCCGTCCGAAATTAAGCCTTGTTGAGACTTTCAAAGGATTTTCTTGAAATCTATAAATCTTAGAGAGGTTTTCCATAATCACCCCAAAACAAACCAATTTAACCTTAAACACTTGGTATTTCTGATCGAACTCATTCGTGCAGGTTTGGAGCAACGACAAGTACGAGAGCACGGAGCACAGGGTATCAGTGAACTCAGAGAAGGAGAGGTTTTCGATCCCGTTCTTCTTATATCCTGCGCACTACACAGTGATCAGGCCTGTAGAGGAGCTTGTGAGTGAGGATAATCCTGCTAAATACAATGAGTTCAACTGGGGCCATTTCTTCCGGTCACGAATGAGCAGCAATTTTCAAAAGCTGGGAGTAGAAAATCAGCAGATATATCATTTTAGGAAGAAAACTTAAAAAGTCCTATTAACAGTTACTGTTTGTAGGTGCTTGTGTGAGCTCGTACGCCGAATAAAGATGTGGAACGAGAACATATTCTCTTTTCTTCTTCTTCTTCTTCTTTTTTTTTTTTTTTTTTTTTTTGACAAAAAAGAAACTTTGGCAAGGCAACAGAACCCTAAAGCCAAAGCCCAAGTTCGTTTTGTATGCAGGAACGGAGTTTTGTATGCAGGAACGGAGTCAAGTGAGAATAGAACGAAGCTACGAATAGAATGGAATTAATGTGAAAATTGAATGCTCATTCATATTCTCGAGTTTGGGTGCGATTACATAATTAAGTGGGAATGTCTTTAAGAAGGGTATATCCGAAATTTATTTAATTATTTTCATTCCCACTTAAATGGGAATATCAATTCCTTGTTAGCTCATTGGAAATAGCAACTCTCACATTAAGTAGAAATTAATGAGAAGTGAAAATAACATTTCAAGCATCCAAAAACATATCATGTTTGATAAGCATGAATGAGAACTTGGAAATGCATCACTCATTCTCACGTACCAAACAATGTGTGAGCGTATGTGTCATTCCTTCCATTCCTACACTTCAGTGTAGATAGATGAGATCAGACCAAGTAACTGGTGGTGTTGGCAGTATTACCACTACATTCACAGACTACCATGTGCTTTATGCGGGTTTTTGTGTTGTTTGTGTTTGGTGTTTGATTTTAGTCAAGTATTCCTTGTACCAGTTTCTTTTTTGTCTTGCTAAAGCAATTTTACGTTGCTGCATCAAGTCAAGTGGGGGTGTGGGTGGGGGGGGGGGGGGGGGGGGGGCATTTGGATATTCTCTACTATGAAGATGACATTGAAAACTAAACTTAACTAGTTATTATCATAGCTAAAAGATGACGTGATCCTCACGGTATCTTTCTCCCGGTAAAATATGGCATCCTAATTTATAGCATTAGTGTTGGGAAATTTCTATCTTCCCGCCTACTACGATTTGCGCAACTCGGAAGCCAACCCACCATCAATAAGATAGAAAATAACCACAATCAAGAAGAAAGAATACCAAGATTTACGTGGTTCGGTCAACCAACTTCAACCTACGTTCACGAGCAACAATACGCGAAATCCACTATGTATCAGGGAGAATTACAAGAGTAACCACTCAACTCTCGTCTCTCAATCTCTCAACCTCGCATACATAATCAACTCTCATATTATCTCAAAAGCTCTCTCCTTACAATCTTTTGAATGGACAAACACTGTGAAACCCTCTCCCAATGATGTAATCTTTTTGCACAGATAAAGACTACGAAACACTCGCCTCTCACACAATATTCCTAAATCAGACTACGCCCTAGAGATAACCCTAGATTACAAGAATATTAGCTCTCTCTCCTCTGTTTGGTTTTTCCTCCAACAATAGAAGAATATATATATGGAAATCAAAACCCTATCTCCAGCCTAACTTCCTAATTAAAATATGATTCAAACTCCTAATCATGATGAAACTCAACCTCCTAATCATGATAGATCTCTAACCATATCTAATTCTCATAAAGCTATACAAAGAATCAAAGACACAATCCTAACAATTAGGACCTGTTTGTTTCACTTCCAAGTTTTAGAAGAATAGAATTTCAATGAATAGAATTTCAATGAATAAAGTATGAATCCACAACTTCCAGCAACGTACACCACGTCTAATATATAGTATGAATCCAACTTCTTTCATGAAAACAACCACATAGACAACTGAAAATCTAAAAAATAAAAGTTATCACTTAAAACTAAAAATATCACCATCAGTGTGTATAAAGAATAGCCAGTTTACAGTGTAAATCTAAAAAATCATATCCAGTCTCAAAAAAGAACTGAAAATCTTAAGCATTTTTCACAATTCACTGTAATTTAAGAAATAAGTAATCAGTAAGTGATTTACTCACAATATACAAGTATCTTTAAACCATAAAAAATGATAATAGTTACAAATATGAAAGTTTAAAACTTTAATTTGAAAATTGCACAGATATAGGTCTCTTAAACCATAAAAAGCTTCGTCTAAACATTAGTAAAACCAATAAGCTGCTAATCTCAGCACTTCATACAAAATGATAGTTCATTGGAGGGTCTACGCCATCATAGATAGCCTCGCCAATATAGTAGTACTAATGTAGGCTGCTTATCTCAATATATCGACCAATCATCATTGCTTAAAATGTTAAAAAGAAAAGAAACCATACCATTAGACTATAGAATTAATGTATAGGGTATTGTCTGATCCATCAAAAAAAGCATCAATATTGTTCCCACTAAGTATCCTGCATATATATGAAGAACAATATTAGAATCAATTAACATTGTCAAGCAAACTATTTCACTAAACATTAACGCATCCAAGCATAAGAAAATTTTAAATAGTGACAGATTTAACAATACTATGCCATATAAAAATAGGAGCAATGTATGTGAATATCTTACGCCGTGAAGTAAAAGCACACACCAACACAATACATCACCATGTTTTGGCAACCAATGCAAGTCAGGCACCCCTCTTGAATTGACATGAGACTAAGCAGATTGAGACATTGGTCTTTTACCCACTACCTTCTTTGACCTCTTTCTTGGTCTTGGCTCGTCAAGATCCTCAAAGTCAGAAACACCCTTGTCTACATTAGGAGATATAGGATTACCACCTAAAGGTGAGCTCTGGCTGGGTGCAAGTAAGGGAGGGATATTGTTAAGCATAGACATGTAAGATGGAAGAGGCGGTGGTATGAAATTAAAGCTGGGATCAAGCCCATGAACACCATTAAAAGCATTTGTTGGCTTTGACCAGATGAGATATATGCTTGACCAGATGAGATATATGGTGTGAAGCCCACATTAAAAGCATTTGTTGGCTTTGATGCATATGGAGATTCATATACAGTCTTTTCCCATTGTTCTTACTACTTTCAACCGTACCTACATAATCAAATTCGTTTGCAACCAATATCAATAAGTGTGCATAATTTTACATAAATCATAAATTTAGAAATAATTGCATAAGTTTACACAACAAAGAGTATAAAAACCTACAACTATTACATGATGAGTCACAAATGTTCAAGCTTGAACATCACTACATAAATTTAGTCGTCAAACATAAACTATTAGAAAAGTTTGCATTCAAAGGATAAATACTCAAGCGTATATCAAGATCAATTCTCTGTTGTGTCACCCTCACGATGTCGTGCACAATAATCCACCCACATATCCCAAACTATTTGGTCCCTACGATTCTTCCACTCATGTCTCGTTTCAGTTTGTTCTCTTTTGTGTCATTGTTCGTGAGTAGTCAACAATGCCATCAACATCCTCATCTACTATTTCACCATCATCATCTTCTTCATCAACATTAGCATGTAGAAAGTCATTAGTGGGATCAACTATTGCTATAAAGTTATGGAGAATAGCACCAGCTAATACAATGTCAACCTCTATAGGAAAAGGGTAATGTGATTTTGCAGAAAGTATCTTGAACCTATTCTTCAATATTCCAAAGGTAGATTCAATTTTTGACTTAAGCTTGGAATGACGCAAGTTAAATAATTCTTTTCTATTATTCGATGTTCCCCACATGTTCTTTGAGATGATATCATACACCAAGATATGGAGAGATGAACCCTAGCATTATTGTATATCCCGCATCACAAAGATAGTATTTTTCTACACATGTATTACATATAAGCGTGTCAGTGTAATGTTCCATATTCTATAAAATTTCTTAATTAAGTTATAATTGTATTACCTTCATATACCCTCAAACCACAGGGTTGTGGTCTCGATAAAGCATCTTGAAGGATTCTAAAATCATTAGCGGACCCCTCCCATCTAACTAAAACGTATGTGAATAACTTGTTAGGAGTGCAAGCTGTAAGAACATTTTGTGTAACTCCTTTTTGACCTCTAAAATGTGCTACGAGATTAGCTGGAAGCATTGAATCTACATGTGTATCATCTATCATACCAAAACAATCTTATACAAATTAAAAGAGAATCACAATACATTATCACCTAACCATTAAAAACTACTTCATTATGATTAAGGAAGGATATGAAGAATTTCCTTGAAATAGGGGGGAAATGAAGAATTGTTCGTAATTTCAATAGGCATTTCATTTGGTGCTTGCTTCAAATAACGGTCACGTAAATAAATCATGGCTTCCAACACATTGTTGAAGTATCTACTAACATTTCCCATGATCCAATGAAGTTATATCGTATATTTCTATTTTTTTTTTTGTTTTATGGCTCATTATATTCAAGAGATTGCAAGTTGTTCCTCCACTACAACATGTTTTGTGTCTTTTAATGGGCGCTTCCTTTTCATCAGTCGTGCAAGTTTACGAGAAGTCTTGGGACACATTCTAACATAGTTTAGACAACTATCACTAAAACCAGTCATTACTCTAAGCAAGTGATAGTTTCTCATAAATCTATTTATTGAATTTAAATCATTGTGTTCATGAGTGATTCTCCTCCTCCTAGATTGATATCTCCTCAACATAGTGACCATAGTAAGTAAAATAGTCATACCACTAGCAGAGATAATCCGCATGACCATCTCTTCCTCCACATTATCCATCTATAAAAAAAACTAAAGTCATTCATAATCTGATAATCCGCATGACCATCATATATATGTACCACATTCATACATATATAACTTAAAGTCTAAATATTAAAGTAATACAAATAACTTACGTACATGGTAATTCATTCATAATCTGATATAATTTGCATGCAAGCATATACAGCTCATATAAACACTTGACATTATCTACATGCATGGTAATTCATCCATATTAAAAATCAAATAAAAATTGCATATACTCAATTACAATCACAAAAGTATTTTACTAAAAATTTAATTTAATTAAACCTGACATTTTTAATAATATATACATGCACAATAGAAAATACCCCTTTCTTTTATATTAGTTCCTATTTCAACTGTGAGCTAAGAAATCTTTCATATTTTATTTTATTTTTCCTATTGAGAAAAACATTATTCTAATTCTTCCCTTTTTTTTACTACCACATTTGCTTCCCCTATGAACTTTACTTTATGTACGACCTTCAGATTTTAGTCAAAGAATAAAAAAAAATTCAAAATTGAAACTTAACCAAAAAAAAAGTCTCCTGAGATCCCTTGCACATGTAAGCTTTTGGAGATTAATAAATTAATTTATTTAAAAAATCGTAACTTTTTCTCTTTAAACTAACCAAAACAAAATGAAGACACCAACCGAGCAGTAGATTGGTCATCTCCCCAAGGTCTTTGATACATGCCCCTGATGAATAAAATGAGTGCATTTGAGCAAGCTCTTAGCTTGAACATCAAGTTTCAATTTGTATTTTATTTCTTTTGGTGATTAGGGCTTAGTCGCAGCTAGAGGTTTTCTGATTTTAGTGATTAGTAGAGGGGGGTTTTCTGAAATTAACCATTTTTCTATTGCATGCAACCTCAAATCTTCAAAATATTTATCTTTCTAATTAATTCCAAAAAACTAAGAATATTAACAGTAAAATTTAGTTTTTATGAAAAGTTACATCTTTTAACTCATTAACCAAAATACCTAAGCAATTATTACTTGAAAACTGAGATTTTTTTCCAAAGAATTGGAACAACTCGTTGTAGATCTAGGAAAAAGGAAAATATTTACCTTAAAATACCGCTTTGATGTCGTTCTTAGTGAAGGAGATGAACTCCAGAGAGATTAGCCCCAAAAGATCCACTCAATCTGATCTTGAAGAAGGATCAAGTGAAAAAATAGTGAGGAATCAAGAAGAATTGTAGCCATAGTAAACCCTAGCCATTAGATGAGAGATGGAAACCCCATTTTTTGGCTATTCCTAATGTTCCCGTTGGAAAGCCGTAAAAAAATATTAGCCCCTTTTTTATTAATTTTTTAGTCACTTTCCACCCAATTCAGTCTTAAAAAGACAGAATTGGCTATTCCACAAAGGGGCTGTTTGGTTCGCTAAAGTAATTGGAAATGGGAAGAAAAAGAAATGTTTTTTTAAATACCATTTCTTGTGTTTGGTTCATTTCTTAAAAGTAAAAATGAAATGAGATGAGATGAGTTGTCATTATATTATTGGATGATGTGAGTGATTTTTAAATAAAACTTATTGGAGGCTCTTTTCTTGTGTTTGGTTGGCTAAAAAAATAAGGAAAAGACTTAAAAAGAAAAGACTTTCCTTGTTTAGATTCCTTTATTATGATTGGTTCATTCTTAAAACTAAGAAAATAAATAAGATGAGATGAGTTGTCATTATATTATTGGATGATGTGACCCACACTTAAGGAAACCCATTTCTTAGTTTTTTTTTTGGAGGAAATGTGTGGAGATGAAAGTTTAAGGAGATGAGATGAGTTGTCACCATATTATTGGATGATGTGATTGATTTTTAAATATGAGATGGGATGAGATGAGATGAGTTGGATGATGTGATGATAAAAATAATATTTTATTAGATGTTGGATGATAAAAGTAATATTTTATTGGATGAGTTGGATGATAAAATAATATGTTATTAGATGAGTTGGATGATAAAATAATATTTTATTGAATGTTAGGGTAAGTTTTAGGGATGGAAATGGTTGAAAATAGGAAATGGGAGATTTCCATGCTCCCATTTCCTATTCTTGGTTTTTAGGAAACCAACCAAACAGCCCCAAAATGTAACAATTTTTAGGGAAAATTGTTTTAAGGCCCCCAAAAAAAGATCCGGTTGTGACTCAGACCCAGCAAATAATTCCCTTAGCATTCAGCCCCATAAAATAGTGAAAACTGTGGCCCAGTCCTAAAAGCCCATTCATATACATATATTGGGCGTATTTTGACCAACATACCTAAATTACCCTCATCTCTCTCACAGGAAAACCGGCTGAATGGGTTCCTCCTTTAGCGACGATCGCTCCCATCGCATTTAAGGCGAAGCAACGGACGAAAGCGGGGGAAAAGAGCACGTGTTCCCTCCATTACTATGCTGCTTCATCAGCCTTTATTATAAATGGGTTAGTTCTAGCTCTCACTCTCTCATTAATAAAATTAGGGTTTGTTCTTCAATTGTCAACCACCCTTATGTGCCTGAAATCCCCTCAATTACTCATCACCTCCTCATAACTCTCAACCACCCAATGGCCGCCGATGACTTGATTTGCATGGTGCCTTTAGGCGAGAATGCTATTTATGAAGCTAAGGTCGACAACAAGCTTTTATGAACTGACATATGGTGTGGCTGACAGATTGAAAGTACCTGAAGAATCTTTCTCCTTGATATATAAATCTGAGAGGCACCCCAACCTGAGTTTTTCAGTTGAGAACGAAGATGACCTGAAGTGCATGTTGGAGCACAATTTCAATATTGGTTGTACGGAGATTCATATGCAGGTTGCTGTTAATGTAGAGTGTTCCACGTCAGGGAAGAATCAGAAAGTTATTAGCGAAATGTAAGTAACTAATAAACTCTTTATAACATTGTGCATAGTGTGATGTAAACACAGTTATCTTTTGGTCAACTTTCAATCACCCCTTCTGGGCTTTAAATCCCCTGAATGTAACCGTGTAACTGTCCTCATGACTTTGAACAACCCCCAACGGGTTCCAAAGAGTTGATGAGCATGGTGTCGGCAGGCGATAATGTTATATTCTGCATGATTTGAAGTGCACGTTGGAACGCAAGCAAATAACTAGAATTGTTCTGATTAAAATGCAAGATGTTGATGCCAAGTAGTGTCCTACTCCTAAGGAAAAAACAGAAAGTTATTACTGATTTGTAAGTAATACAATGAACTCTGTTTGAAACTGGGATATGTGTGATGTTGAAATTGTGATTTCAGGTTTTGATGCTACTTTAGGGAAAAAATAGTTGTCATCGCTGATGGGTACATTTTAACCCTTCAGCTTACAGGTTAATTATCTAAGATATATGTTAATTATTATATGAACATGTTAACTCTCTTTGTATCATGTTATACTTTTCTTGAACATGTTAACTTTCGTCGTTCTGTGTTAACCATGTCCATTGTATGTTAAATTCCACTGCTCTATGTTAAGTTTTACGCAAAATGGTCAATTTTACACCCAGTTAGTTAACTTTTGGTGTGCTGTGTTAACCATGCATATTAACTTTCGTCATAGTGTTGTTAACTTAAGTTATAAGAAGATAATTTAATATAGTGTGCAGGATATCTCACTGGTTGATTAAAGTGTGCAACAGGGATGCCTCTTTGAATGCAGATTATAGTTGTCCTCCTCCAGGAAATGCATCTAATTCAGAGAGAATCCAAACTGATTTTCCGTCTGGTGAGATTATAATGAGGGCTGATGATATTCTTAATAACACTTCGAGCATTCCTCAATGGTGGCACACAGCATTAACTGAAAAGGGGCAACACTTTGAAACCGTAACTGAATTGAGACTAGCTTTGCAATACTACTCAATGGCCAAAAATTTTGAATATGAATTTGTAAAGAATGAACCCAAACGTATCCACGTTTGCTGTCGATATAAGGAGACGCATGAATGCCCTTGGATGCTCTTTGCATCTCCTGTTAAAAATGATAAAAGAATTGAAATCAAAAGGTTTGTGAATGAACACAGTTGCGGACATCATTCTAACTTGTCAGGGCAATCACGGGCATCTTCCAAGTTTATAGCAGCCTAATTACGACCGGTATTAAAGGCACGACCTGAAATCCGCCTAATTGATGTGCAAAAGGACTTCCTCACTCGATTTGGATTGAGACTTGAATACAATAAGATATGGTGGGGCAAAGAAAGAGCGCAGCGGGATATGTATGGTGATAGCTATGATGCTTATGATCAATTAAGATGGTAAATATTACAGTTAATTTATAACTTGTGTACAAATGTTTATCGTAGCAGCTTTAATGTTAATATATTACCCTTATGTTCTAATGTATTATATTTATTTACATGTCCAGAAGCGGCATTGTTGTACAGGTATGAGCAAATGGTGAAGCAAACGAATCCAGGCAGCTACATTTGCATTGACCAGAATGAAGGAAGGTTCAGAAGACTGTTTATATGTTATGCTGCTTGCATCCATGGTTTCTTAAATGGGTGTAGACCCCTTTTATTTTTGGATGGGACCTTTTTGAAAGACAGATATAAAGGCATGCTCCTGAGCTCCGTAGCCTATGACGGAGACCAAGGAATATTTCCACTTGCGTATTGTATATGTGATCAAGAAAATGTTGATAATTGGAGATGGTTCCTACAAGGCCTGTGGTTCATACTGTATGAAAGGTTGGAATCGTACAATCCCCCCCCCCCCCACCAATTGGTAATTATTTCTGATGCCGACAAGGGGATTCGAGAAGCCGTAAGAGAATATTTCCCTGAAGCAATTCACTCACGTTGCGTTCTGCATCTAGTTGAAAATTTTAGATCAAAGCTCAAGGATTTGGGAATGAAGGCAAAGGACACACATGTTTTAGGGAATTTGCTCCAAACTGCTTGCTATAAATACACTATAGCGGAATGGAACGACTACATGAAGAAAATTTATGAGATGGCTCCAGTCGCATATGAGATTACAATTAATTACTCGCCAGAGCATTAGGCAAATGCCTTCTTCCCTGGCATTAGGTATGCATTCAATCATTATGACGTTTTGCGGTTGATGTTAACTGTTATGCATATATGTGAAGCATACTTTTTATAGGTTGACCTTCGCTGATATATGTTAACTTTCACCAATATATGTTAACTATGATGTTTTTATGTTAGCCTTTAGCAGTATAGGTTAAGTTTTATGGTCACTTGTTAATAATATTACATATTATATGCCCATCATACTTCCTATATGTTGTCCTTTGCATATATGGTCATGTAACCTCTAATGTCGCAGAATCCTTTAACAGCTGGATACGCGAAGCCCGTTTGTTACGTATCCTGCAAATGGTGGAGCATATCCGAAAACAACTTATGACTCGCATGAACAACAGACGGATAATGGCGTGTAAGTGGACAAGCTATCTTTGTCCTAAAGCTGAGCAAATTGTTAGAGAAAATATGGAAAAAGGGGCGCACTTTAGAGATTAAGCAATCTAGAGAGGATATTTTCGAAGTACAATCACATAGAACCACTCACGTTGATTTGGGGAATAGGACATGCACTTGCCGAGCTTGGGACGTAACCCGTATTCCTTGTGTCCATGCTTGTGCAGTCATTATTTATATGAAAAGATATGTATATCAATATTGTGATTTGTTCGTGTCCGTAGAAGCGTTTAAGAAGAGCTACGACGAAATATTATATCTCATACCAGACTATGAGAAGCAGAGTGTGCCCAAGGATGAAATCCAGATTTTGCCACCAATTACCACTAAGAGGAGGGGAAGAAATAGAACAAGACGCATAAACAACAGAACCATATACAAACGACCAGTCAAATGTTCTCGGTGCAAAGTTGAAGGTCACAATAGAGCAACCTGTAATGAGCCCATCCGTGACTAGTGTGTTTCAGCTTCTAACAATAATACTTTTGTATGAGACATATAGATGGTTTTAAAGTTGTTAAGTATATAGCGTTGTACTTTTGTAATCTGTGATAATGCCTGTTAGATTCATTTTGTTCATGCTGTTAATAGAAACTGCAAGCATGAGAGACGTTTTCAGATCTTCACTTGTCATGGCAAGATTTTGAGTTTAAATGGGTGACTTCTCCAACATATTACTCACTGTTCTAACGGCTAGCAACCAGTCATTTCAAACAGCCATATTCCAACGGCTAGTAAGTTGTTCCTTATGTAATATAAAATGTGCACATAGGAAAGTTATAAGCTTAATAGAAGTTCTAACTTTCCCTTCATTCCCTCTTGAGATTGTGAGATGAAAACGTCAGAGGGTGTTCAGTCATGGGAAGAGGTATGTTGTTTTTGTAACATTCCAACACCCATGAGGCAGTGCAAAAATAGGAGGAACGAGGGTAGATACTTCTCAGGATGTGTAAATTTCCCAAAGAGGCAATGCAAGTTTTTCGCTTGGGCTCACAATGAAGATGCAATGGTAAGTAGGAATATTCCAGATTGCCCAGAAATCCACGTTGAAGATGATATGGCGGTCAAGGCAAAGCAGTTGAAGAAAGCACTGAAGCAAGCAAACCGCGAAGTTGAAAAATGGAAACTTTGTTCATTCTTCCTGTGTTGTTTTTGTATGGTTCTAATATCCATCATCTTTGTCATCTCTAACTGAAATTGGTCAAGTATCACGTGTATACGTTAACGTTTACTATAAATGGTTAAGTTTCAGAGCTATATGTTAACTCTAACTGATAGTGGTCAAGTTTTAGAGCTACATGTTAACTATTACTTATAGTGGTTAAGTTTATGAGCTATATGTTAACTCTAACTGATAGTGGTCAAGTTTTAGAGCTACATGTTAACTATTACTGATATTGGTTAAGTTTCGGAGCTACGGGTTAACTTTTATTGAAAGTGGTTAACTTTCAGCACTATATGTTATCTTTCATACTTATATGGCAGCCAATGCAAGTTTTGTGTCGGAATATCAGTGACATATTCTATCATCCCTTATAACCCTGTTATGTATTGCATTTCAAACATTTTAGCAGCAAAGATTCCGCTGTCAACCAGTTAAACAACTAGTTTCTTACATCTCCTCGTCCAACCTACCCACCAGTTAAATAAAAAAATTTGGTACCACATAACATCTTAACTAGCAACCAGTTACACAACCTTTCTTTAGTTATACATCTAAATTAATATGTCTGTTACTTTTGCTCCCACAACAATCTGCACAATACATAACTTTTTCTGATATCATTCACCCATCCTTTTCTAGCTTATCCACGTAATTTTTCTATTCCCATCCTTCAATTAGGAGTTCAGCTGCAAGCTTGGCACGGATGACGTCAGACTCGTCAGCAGGATTAGTTACCTAACTGGTATCAGTTCCTTGTATTATAGCCGTTATATATAAAGGAACGAAAAGCCCACAATCAAACCTACATCATATACATTGGAAAGCTAGTTAGATATTTGATGCTGAATAAAATGAAAATGTTTTAAGTGTGTGAAACACTAACATTCCACGTTGTTGCTCGCAAGGGATGGCTTCATATCGGAACTTCTTCCAAACATTATTGGGATCAAAACCAGCCTTCATGTGATCTATGAAACCAATTACTTTATTTACTGGCTCCAGATACGCACTATGGCCTGCAGAGCTGTAATGCTTGATAACATCCTCTTCCAACCTTACTTCAACAACATGCCAGTGGTCATGCCGCACAAGCAGGATAAGGAGTATTGATTTATTTGCGGCGACATGCTTTTGTATGAACGAGGTGTATAAATGTGTGTAATCTGGGTTCACTGCATAAAGGCTATGTTGTATTTCCAAGCAAATAATGATAAGCCATTTGTAAACATGAGTTAAAAAACATTGGGAGTTTGAAGCTAATGCTTACGCAAAAAAATGCTGACATGACCCCATATTTTATGCCAACAGAACCAATTTTTGGCCTCTCTAGCCATGTGCTGAGCCTATCTACAAGAGCTTCCATGACCTGTTAACAGAAGATGCAAATTAGATTGCATAACATCTCAACACGTAGTAAATCCAAGTATTACGTAAAAGATTAACATATTGAACTTGCATGGTCATCGATACGCTCGCCACGTAGAAGATAAAGAAGCTCCGTTGAATCAATGCTGTTGTTCAATGTCTTAACAATAATACGTGACCTGAAACATAACAATAAGATCAAATTTTAACATAAACTAGGCTATATGTTAACTGGATTTGCAAATATAAACATGATATGGCAAACGTTGGCTCAAATAGGTATAAGTTAACAGAAACCTATAATCATTAACATGTAACTATGAAAGTTAACATAAACCTATAATCATTAACATGTAACAATGAAAGTTAACATAAACCTATAATCATTAACATGTAACAATGAAAGTTAACATAAACCTATAATCATTAACATGTAACAATGAAAGTTAACATGTTGTAGCCACGGTTAATCAGAATGTCTAAACTTACTGATGGGCTGTTTCATTGCAGAACTGAGAGAGCCATTTGTTCTCGTCTGGTGTGAGCTTTGCTGCTATATGTTGAGGCACTCTAAAGTTATGAACGAAGGTTCCTTCACTATCAATCACACGTATGCTAAAATCATCAACGTTGGGAATACCCTCGTTTAGCAACTTCAATAGAGCCTCCTCCTTCTTCTTGATTTTCCTCTTCCCAAGAAAATCCCAAGTGCATTCCTGAGGCTTACAATAGAACCTGATTTTCTCCCTCTCTTCATCCTTGTGGGGTGATATGTTAGTTATATCTGGACGACCGTCCTTCTTCTTTCCTTCAGCGAAAAGTGTTCGGACTAGATGTGAGTGAGTCCTCTTTCTGGTACTTGGTCCCCTAATACCCCTTGACACAAGTTACATCGATATCTTCCGATAAACTTGCACCTGATCCTTATCCTCCTCACTAGCCACAGCTTTCCCCACATTCTCAACCTCTATCTCTTGCCATTCCTCCTTCGCTGCCTCCTTCTCTTCCTCTTTCATCTCCATCTCTTGCTCTTCCTCTTTCTTCTCATCTTCTCTCTCTCCCTCTTTCTTATCCTCCTCTCTATGCACGGCTTTCTCCACATACGCAACCTCCATTTCTTGCCATTCACCTTTCTCTACCTCCTTCTCTATTTGCGCAACAGCCTCAGCAATATGAGAAGCTTCCTTGCCAATGTTGGTTACATCGTCATAATCAAAACAAATTCCATCATCACCCATATCACCCCTATCATTAGAATCAAAACTCTTTCTTATTTTCCTCTGTGCATACCCTTTATGCCTATCATTTTCTCTCATAAGTTCCCTCACATTCTTCTTTAGGTCTTCGGGGTTAATCAAGTCTTCGATCCCTTCATAGCGCTCCAATTTCTTGTTCAACCTATGGATCTCCTGGGAGCAAGCATCCCATTGAAGGCGCTTGCTACGCTTGACAGCGTGGAGCAACTTCTAATTTATATTGGTCGTATTCCTCCAAAAATGAATTTGTTCTATAGGTGTCAACTAATCTATTTCATCTTCTCTTGAAAAAGCATATGTGATATGCTGAGACAAAATCTAAAAAGTAAACCATATACCCTTTACCCATGTAACTCCACAAGATTAAGCAGAATAGTTATGAAAACCCACAAAAGAAAGTTAACATGGAACAATGCAAATTGGAAATGAATTAATGATATCGATAAAATATTTAACTTAATGTAAATATGCTGTGATGTGTAAAGAGTCATTGCTGCTTACGTAACCCACATATGAGCTCTTTGGTCTGCCCATCACCTTCTCTTTCTTCCCAGCCTTCTGCTTTTCTTCCCCGTTCATCTTTCTCGGCCTAGTTTGCTCTTTGGTCTGCCCATTACTCCTTTTCTTCTCTTGCTTCCCGGATGTTGGGCTTCTATTTTTCCCAAAGTGAGTGAATTCAATCTTCTTCCTGTTGGGCTCCCTTTGAGGGTATTTTTCACCCCATCTAATGCTGAGTAAAATTGGTTTCTCCTCAAGTTTTATGCTTGCTTTCTTGGCCTTAGAGACGATTGTCTCCATCCTCAGCGATCTAGCCGTCCCTCCGACCCTTACCCAATTGGTCATCGGAGGCTTCCACCTTAAGTTTAGGGCTGGTTTTTTAATGCCAGTTATCTCAAAGTACCAAAGCTGTCAGAATCAAAGGATCAAATATCAAAATAGTTAACTTGCATAACTCTTTCTTGAACTACAACATACTAAATAGCTAGCCTTCACTTCACTAACCCATGTTAACATTACTAGGTACATGTTACCTTTTACTTATTAATGTTAACTTTAATTTTTATATGTTAAAGTTTATGTTAACATGTTAACTTTCACCTATTAATGTTAACTTTTACTTTTATATGTCAAACTTCATGTTAACATGTTGATTTTAACATGTTAACCTATTAACGTTCAATGTTGTACATGTTTTCTAATGCATGTTACCATGACTCCTATTAACTAGATCAAATGTCAAGCCAGATGATCATGCAACATACAGGGATGAGCGGCATGCATCCAGGTACGTATGTAACCCCTGGCTTCCTTATCCCTTGAACAGCAATTTGAATGCCTCTCTTCGTCTCATCAAAAATAAATTTACCTCACGCAATGGTCTTCACTCTCTCGATACTATCTACATATTGAAACAATTGTCTTGGGATGCCTTGAGAGCAGTTGGGGCACCAAATCGTTGCACATTGGTACAAGATCTGAAGCAGCACAAAATCCTCAATGTCCTTATTATCAGAGGACTCAACAAGTGTTTCCAGTAACTCCTCGACATACCTCCTCATGCTACCAGCTTCTGGTGTAGCCTTGGTCTTTGCCTTTGCCTTTGCCTTGGCCTTTAGCATTTCTTTCTTATCTTCAAAGTATTACCTCCAAAGTCGGTTGTGAGGGTCTCTATTCCCGTAGATAAGCTCCCCATCAATGGGAAAGCCTGTGTGAGTATGCACCCACTCTTCATCAAATTTCACTGAAAATATAGAACCGCTCTTGGGGTCGGGAAAAGAGAACTCATCAGTTTCGCCAGTATAATGGCTGAGCACATACTCTAGTGCCCGTCGATCGCGTGCTGGGGGGCCAAAGAACACATAGTTCTAAAAGTTACAGCCCTTGTAGGCATCCCAATGCCACTTCTTCAGTTTCGGTTGTAGTTTTTGCATGAAGGAACAATACGTTCCAAGACAGACACTGGGCCTAATGTCACGTACCTAAAGCAGCAACTATCCTGGATGAACAACAATTTACTCTTAACAAGTCATTCAACTTTAAATTACGTAACAATCAACAGTAAAGGCATTAACATAGTCAAAATCACGTTTTATTAACATGAATAGCTAATAGTTGACACTTAAGAGTAAACGTTAACAACAAACACAGATTATTGACATGCATTGCTACTAGCTATCAACAATTGAGAATTGTTTACATGCATTTCTTCCAACCCCACAACACTTCATATTGTTCAGATCTTCCTCCAAAATTAAGAAACTGCTTATACACTATAATAACCAGTCTCTCACCACCATTTACTTCAAAAAGGAACCCATAAACCACAATTAAAATCAACACCACTCATTTAAAATAATTAAATTCAAAAACCCTCAATTGATTGGGAACTTACTTCTTCTTTGAGATGGACACATCCTCTGGCGAGCGTCTCCTCTTGTGCTCTTGATTTTCCTGCCTTTTCATGCTCAATAGGGTTTCCATCGCCTCGTTACTCTCCTCATCATCAGAGGATGGCGGAACAGAACCGCCAGCGGGAGATATCAAGGCGGAGGCGGAGGGGGATAAGTTTGCCAGTTCCTCCTGCGCAAGTCATGCCGACCAATGCCGGTGACGAACATCTGCTTCCGTTTGAATCTGGTCTACTTCACCTTTGCGTCGTTTAGGGTTCTTAGCCATTTCTTTTATAATTTTCTTCGGCATTTTCCTTGTGGATTTCCTGGCCACTAGAGTCAAACTAGGGTTTTCAAATTGGGTTCGCAAGCGGAGGGATGTTCGAGTTTTGGGGATATTTGTGGGTCTGCAGAGAGAAGAGCGCGAGCGAGAGAAAGAGGGAGGGAAGATTTGGGGGTGAACAGTTACAAGGGCAATTTCGTCTTTAGAGACGAACTGTGCTCTCAGAGTTGTCAGGGAAATAAAAATGGGGCTGAAACATTATTGAGTTGGGTATTGGGGGCTTGATCACGCAAAAAAAATACAGGGGACCTAGTCACAACCGGATCTTTTTTTTAGGGCCTTAAAACATTTTCCCCCAATTTTTAACGTTTTCAAAAAACTTTTTAAAGAACTTTCTGCTGAACTAAGGGGTTGTTTGTTTGCCTAAACAAAGGGAAATCAAAGAATAGAAAACCTATTTCTAAGAAAAATTGTTTTGAGATTGTTTGGTTGGCTAAAAAGAAGAAGGAAATCAAAGAATGGGAGATGAGTTGTCACATTATTATTGGATGATGTGGGTGATTTTTTAAGAAAATTTATTTTGAGATTGTTTGGCTGGCTAAAAAAAATAAGGAAATAAGTTATAAAAAAATTATTTACTGTAATAGGTTCTTTTCTTGTGCTTGGTTTATTTATAAAAATAAGAAAATAGATGAGATGAGATGAGTTGTCATTATATTATTAGATGATGTGACACACGCTTAAATCGATTTCCTAGCTTTTTGGAGGAAATGAATGGAAATAAAATGTTAATGAGATGAGATGAGTATTCACCATATTTATTGGATGATGTGAATAATTTTTAAAGATGAGATGTGATGGAGATGAGATGAGTTGGATGATGTGACCTATTTCTTGTGTTTATTTTATTTTTAGGGTATGTTTGGTTATTTCCTAAAAACCAAGAAATGGAAATAAAAAAGTGGAAATCTCAAAAAGTACAGTTTCATCCATTTTCATCCCTAAAACTTACCCACAATATCTAATAAAATATTATTTTCATTCAACAACCCATCCACAACATCTAATAAAAAATATTTTCATCCAACAACACATCCGCCACATCTAATAAAATATTATTTTTACCTAACAACTCATTCATTATATCTAATAAAATATTATTTTTATCCACAACATCACTCAACTCATCTCATCTCATCGTTTCAAATCACTCACATCATCCAATAAGATTGTGACAACTCATCTCATCTCATTAATATTTTATTTTCATCTATTTCCTCCCCAAAAGCTAGGAAAACAATTTCCTTAAGTGTTGGTCACATCATCCAATAATATAATGACAACTCCTCTCATCTCATCTATTTTCTTATCTTTATGAATGAACTAAGCAAAAGAAAACAACCTATTACAAGAAATATGTTTTTTATAATTCATTTCCTTATTTTTTTCGCCAACCAAACAACATCAAAACAATTTTTCTTAAAAAATCACTCACATCATCCTATAATAAGGTGACAACTAACATCATCTTATCTTCATTTCTTTGATTTCCTTCTTTTTTTTAGCCAACCAAACATTCCTAAAACAATTTATCTTAGAAATAGTTTTTCATTTCTTTGATTTCCCTCTTTTTTTAGGCAAACAAACAGCCCCTTAGGGCCCGTTTGTTTGGCATTGGGAGATTTCCTAAAAACCAAGAAAAGGAAATCCATGTACTTTTTTTATTAAAATATTATTTTTATCCATTTCTCTCCATAAAACTCAACCCAAGAAAAAGAAATCTATACACTTTTATCAATAAAATATTATTTTTATCCACCAACTCATCACATCTTATCTCCTTTCTTACTTTTAAAAATATACCAAACACAAGAAACGGGTCACATCATCCAACTCATCTCATCTCATATTTAAAAATCACTCACATCATCCAATAATATGGTGACAACTCATCTCATCTCATTAACATTTCATTTCCACCCATTTCCTCAAAAAAAAAAGAAAGAAATTGATTTCCTTAAGTGTGGGTCACATCATCTAATAATATACAAACAACTCATCTCATCTCATCTATTTTCTTATTTTTAAGAATGAACCAAACACAAGAAAAAAATTATTATAGGAAATAGGTTTCTTATAATACATTTTCTTATTTTTTTTAACCAACCAAACAACATCAAAACAAGTTTTCTTAAAAAATCACTCACATCATCCAATAATATGATGACAACTTATCTCATCTCATCTCATATTCTTTTATTTCCTTCTTTTTTTAACCAACCAAACAACTATAATTCAAGAAATCCTATTCTTTAATTTCCTATTCTTTGATTTCCCAAAAATTTTTGCGAAACGAACAGCCCCTTAGGAGATGATATGAGATGAGTTATGGGATGAAAATAATATTTTATTGGATGTTGTGATGGGTTTTAGGGATGAAAATGATTTTTTATTAATTTTTATGTACCCTTTTCATTTTCTTGATTTTTAGGAAACCAACCAAACAGCCCCTAAACTAAGGAATAGAAGTACTTTTTGATCAATCTAACATAGAAAAGATGTGTCAGTTATTTTTTATATGTTTTTCAACCAAATTTTTAAACCAAACAGGCTCTTAAGAGAAATTGGTGAATGGGCTCTAAAGACATCAGAAGATGCCACGTTTATAAAGAAAGTGTCTTGTGTTAAATCCCCAAATGAAAAATTATCATGTGTCATTTTATTCTATTAGAAGATGACATGTGTACAACTAACTTTATCTTTGTCTAAGAAGCATCATTAAATTTCATATCGGAAAAAGAATATTTTTCAAATTAAAACTATTTATATCTGTAATTAAAATTTTTATATTTAAAAACTTTTAAAAATCTAATCATTTTTTATTCTCTTTTTCTTTTGTTTCTTCTGTTTTTTTTTCTCTATTTTACATTAGTCTTACGTCTTAAAAAGTTGTAACGTATTCCTCCGTAAAAAAATTCAAGGATAAAGTTTAACGTCTCCAATAACTTTGACAATTAGATCTAAGACCCAAAAAATTTCCAACTCTCACTAGATCACCAATAATTTTGGAAATTTTAGAAAACCACCAAAATATTTTGGTCTTTTGCATTTAACCTCCATAATAGCGTTACCTCATAAATTTTCATTGATAAAATTAACCTCAAGGTCAATATATACCCCTCAACCATTGCAAGTTAGCCCATAAAATTATAAACAACCTTGAAAAATATGAAAATTACAAAATACAACCCTAGAAATCAAAAAACTCCAAACAATAGCAGAAAATTTACAAAGTTATAAACAATCTCTTGAAATTCCTAAAATTATAGACAACCCCCTAAAATTTTAGAAGATTGAAAAAAAATAAAAACATAAATGGGTTAATTTCACAAATCCCCCTAAACTTTAGGAGATGTTGCATTTAACTCTCGTAAACTTTGTTTATCTCACATAATCTCCTAACTTTGAATGTCCAAGATTCGCAATTTTAGTAATTCGCAGATACTAAAATTTCTTGAGAGAAAATGTTTTCAAACTTTGTCATTTATCATTACAAACAATATATTTCCATAATTCTATATTAAGGAATATTAACGCTCAAGGTCAATGTATACCCCTCAACTATTTGCAAGTTACCCCAAAAATTGTAAACAACCTTAAAAAATATGAAATTTATAAGTAACATCCTAAAAATTGAAAGTGATAAACAACCCCCTTTAAATTCCTAAGATTATAGACAACCCTCTAAAAAATCAAGATATTGCGAACCCAAAAAAGTGAAATGATTAATTTCAAAAAAAAACCCTAAACTTTAGTCGATGTTGCACATAACCCCACTAACTTTGTTTGTATCATATAACCCCTAGAACTTCGGGTGTCTCTTAGGGGGGGGGG
>BQKN01000193.1:100252-128030 GCA_022839385.1 Asparagus kiusianus
TTTCCCAATGAAATTTGAGCTATTTTGAAATTACATGTACATGGTCCAATGGAAAAAGCTCAAAATTCAAGGGGGTTTTGACACTCTAAAGTTTAGGGGGTCATGTGCAATAAACAAAAGCTTAAGGGTGTTTTGTGAAGTTAACTCAAATAAAAATTGCTTATACCCCTCAAAAAATCTAAAATTACAATCCCCAAAAAATTATCTAAAAAATCAAAAAAAAAATCCTAAAAATTCTAAAAATATAAAAGGCCCCCCAAAAATAAAAAGTTACAAACATTATCTTGAAAGATCTAAAAACTACGAACAACCCCCTTAATGTATAGAAAATTACAAATAATCTCCTCAAAAATCTAAATATTCAAACACACAAGTGAAAAATATGAAACATAAAAAATAACCCCATAAAATTAGTAAATTACAAACACCACTGTGAAAAATCTAAAAATGCAAACAACTCCCCTAAAAAATCTTAAAATATCAAATATAACCTTAAATTTTAAAAAATACCATAAACCCCTAAAAATTTAAAAGATCGCTTTTAAAAATTAAAAAAAATATGAACAACCCCCCAATAATTCCAAAACCCTAAATTTTTGAAAATTACAAACAATTTCTTCAAAAATCCAAAAGTTATAAACAAAACTTTGAAAAATATGAAACTTAAAACATCTGGTGTTGGGGTTTTCTACAAAATACTAGTAGAGGTTAAACAGAAAGACAAGAAATTTATAAAGCATTTTCTACCAAAGTTTATCAGGGGGTATTTTGATCATTGACTATGGCTAAATTACAATATTAGTACTTTTTTGTACACCCACTTATTAGTTTGGTCTTTTTTTTAGCTCCAATGAGGTTTTGGTACTTTTTCTATGTCCAATGTGCAATTAGACGCACAATTTTGCCATGGTGAAAAAATGCGAAAGCTCTATCCTCCTAGTAGTTTTTGACCTCCCAAGGTTTTTTTTTCACTATATTTGGTGGTAATTACTACCAATACCCTCCACTTCTTTGTCCCAAATTTTACTTCTTTATAGTGAAATCAACATTCTTGCATAAGCTTAGGTATAGTTATTATCCTTATACCAATGTCCCAAATAATCTTCTGCCTCTTTTCTCAAGATAGCACTAAGATATAGCATCACGTGAGATTTTGCGGTTTTTTCCCCTGTGGGCAAAGTTTTAGGTTTACTTGCACAATTGGCTCAAGATAAATACCAAAATGTCATCAGAGGTTAAAAAACTAAAAAAAAAAATACCAACTTGGTAATTTAGCCATTTGAATACATATAAAATAGCAATGTTGAATTGAGGGTTTTTAGCCAAAAGTTATTGGGGATTTGGTCAGAGTTTAAAAGATATTTGGCTTTTAGTTCCAAACACCTACATTTAATTGAAGGTTTCATGAAATTTACCCGTCTTTCAATTTTAGATTTTTTTTTCAATGTACACCTCCTAAATTGTAGGTATTTTTAAATTTGACCCTAAATCATGATAATTACAAATTTTGCCCCCAAATTATTTTATTCCTTTAACTTTACCCCTCATCTTAAATTTAATCAAAACTTTTGGGCTAATTATTTTTATGTCCCTATTTAATTGTATTTTAAAAGAAAATTATCAAAAGTAAGATATAATTTGCTTCGACTCAAGAGCCAATACTTTTATGTACATAACTCATTTCCTGTAAAATAAACTCCAAGGTAATTAGAAAATCATGAAAGATGTGTTGCAGAGTATCCTAAATGGATGGATGGAATCAAAACTGCATTTCGTAATATTATTTGTGTTTACTTGGTTTCGAGCAATGAAACACGGAGTAGACCTCTCCAAGTAGGAGATCTTAGAGCTGATACCTAGACTTTATAAAGGATCTGAAATTTTCAGATGTAATGCATTATATTCTATTTTGTTAATTTCCTTTTAGAAAACAACTTAAATAAAGATAAAAAATTAATTTAACCCTAAATTTTTTAGCAAAATTAGGGCAAGGGTTAAAATTGGGGGAATAAAGCAATTTAGATGGCAAATTTGAAATTATCCTTTTTTTTGAAAGGTAGGCGGGGGGAGGTTGGGTTGGGAAGACAAATTTTAAAATAATACTTGTAATTTGGAGGGTGTATGTTGAAAAGATGCTTTTGTTAGTACCTTTATTTTGATGATGATTTACAAACAATCTCTAACATTATTTGTCTAGTATTTGTGTTTGCTTATCTATTCCTTTATACAAAAGGGAGAAACAAAGAGCCACTGTTCATCAAACAGTAAATGCTACAGTAGATTTACTGTAGCATTATTACTGTAGCAGTTAAAAATTTAAAAAAATTGCTGTAGCGCATGGGTATACTGTAGCATTTCGAAAATGGTACTGTAGCAGGCGTGTTACTGTAGCATTCCCAGAAAATTTAAACCAGGGCACGCTAAAAAGAGGGATTACTGTAGCAAAAAACACGTGCTTTGCACGGACAACAGACTAGTTAGATATTCTAGACAAATACCGATGTTGGAGGTTGGACGGATTACGCGTTCACGATGACATTCAAAGGAGGTTGGCGGAATTGGAATGAAGCTATGGATTCAAGTCAAAGATATTCAAATTCAAGCTTCATCCATGTTACCAAGATTGAGCGTCATGAAGATTATTGTTTGGTATATTTAGTTTTTTGGAGTTTATAATTTGTGTGTTGGTACTTAAAGCTCATATATACACACATACACGTTTTGGATTTCATAACTTTCAAGTTTATATAAATATGAAACAAATAGTTATTTTTATATACTTACATATTTCATATTTTCTGTTTTTGTTTTTGGTTTAGCTATACAAATATGAAACAATTGATATATTCATATATATACTCATACGTTTCATATTTATCATTTTTTGTTTTTGAAAATTGCATAATATATGCATTTTTGGAAAAATTTTGTGTTATTGGTTTATGGATTAAACAATACTAGTTTATATCTTTTACTTAGTCTATAAATCCATTCAAGAGTTTTAAAAAAAAATTTAAGTCAAAATGTTAAAAACAAGTGTGTTGACATTTCATATTTTGATATATTTTACAAAATGATGAGTTTTTACAAGTGTTAAAAACAAGTATGTTCATTTTCATGTTTATAATCATTTTCTAAAGTTTTATATTTTTTAAAATTTATTTGTTATTTTTTAAGGCACTTTAAAACTCAGATTTTAAACATGCACAGTGTCTGTGCATGTTCATGAGTCGACTTATAAGCTCTGACAAATCAACTTATGATCTGCTCTGAAAAATATAATTTTTATCTGCTGAGTCGACTTATATCCACAGCAAGTTGACTTATGATAAGTCGACTTATGTTATCATACAAGTCGACTTATGATCTGTTGTGTAGTTTAATGTTTTCGTCTGCTGAGTCGACTTATAACTCATATGAATCGACTTATATGAGACAAGTCGATTTATACTCTGTCATAAGTTGACTTAAAAACTAATCGTTGCACAGTAACGGCTATTTTTCAGATTTTGTTTATTTTATTATTTTTATAGGTTTTTGGTGTTTTCTTGGGCTGTTTTCTTATATCCTATATATACCCATTTGCTATAAGTATTTCCAACTACTAAGAGAGTTTTAAACATAAGTTTAAGGGTGTTTAAGTTTGTTTAAGTGTGTTTTACAAAAGTTTATGTGAAGAGGTTTTCACAAGAGGAAGAAGAGATCATCATTTCGTGTTTGAGCTTTCATCTCATCTCTTTCACTCTTATTATCATTAGAGAAGTTTTCTAAACTCAATCTCTAGCTATTTATACATTTGATTATCATTTACATAAGCTAGACTTTAATTGAGTTTATATATAATTTTACTCTTTGTTTATACACACAACCTATTGAGCTTTTAGTATTTCATACATTGTATTATTTGGGTTGTGGTGAGTGTTACTTAGAGTATGAGCTTACATTGAGTTTTCATCCATTGTAGAGAACAAACAATTTCTATTTATGCTTTATTATTGAAATACACTTTGTAATACACTTGTACACCGAGAGGAGTGTGTGGTGAGAGACGGGGTTGATTCTAAAAGGAGTGCCGTCGGTAGTAAAGCCTAGGGAGATGTTATAAACCCGAGCACTTGAGAAATGTGACACGGGCTAGACCAACACTTAGAGGATGTAAAGTGTGATTACAAAAGTGTGAGTTATGAAAATTTTCGGAGAGCTAGAAAACCGAGATTGTGAGGTGTAAACGTTTTCGGTTAGCGTTAAAAACCGATTAAGATAGTGGAGTTCTCCTCGAGAGTGGGGAGCAGAGACATAGATCAGAAGGACCGAACTCCGTGATCATTTTTCTTGTGTTTATATTGGTTATTTGCCCACTATATTGTTTATATTGTTTCATATCTATTTCACTCTTGTGTTAGTTACATATCCATGCACATATAAGTTTTTGAATATCATACTTGCTAGGATATTTGTTAATAAGTTTTAAATTAGCATTAATATCGGTTTAGATTAGCATATATCCTATTTACTCCCCTCTAGGGTAATTTCGGCTTTTAAATTTTATAGCGAGCATATATTAGTGGTTACATATGACGACGTTATCTACTGAAGAAAATATTAGTACTTGTTATTTTCACAATTTACTATGGGTATCAAATTAAGATGAGATTGAAGTCATAAATGGATAGGAGAATCAAATAAAAGACATCATAAATAAAGAAACCCATGATCTACTATTTTGTGAGCGAAAAAAGTTAAAAGAATAAATTGAATTACATAAAAGGGAAAGGATAGGGAAAAAGAAACTAATTAAACACCTTTTTCTGTATAAATTTAATTTGTGGTTTGCTATTAACCATATTTTAAAAATCAAGTTTGTGTCTCTCCTTAATTCTGAATTTTAATATTTAAAATAAAAACTTATCTACACGCTTACTTAGTGTGCTTTTTTTTTCTTCTTATTTTAATTTTGGAATATTATAAACTAAGAGATATAATAAGAGGAGGGCAGTTAAGCCGACTAATTTTGAGTTTGAACTTTTATTAGAAAAAATTTCCTAGTCAAGTTACATAATATTGAATCAACATCAAACAAAAAAAAATCTTTTTTCATCACACATGTTATGTTCAGAATACTATATGATGATTTAGAGAAATAAAAAATTTCATAGAGAACAAAGAAATCAAATATTCAAAATATAAAAAACTAGGCCAACATTGCCTGCACAAGCATGATACCCGTGTTGTCCTATCAACATGATTAGACTTAGTGTGACTGGGATAAACTTTTGGATGGAGAGTTTTAAAGATGGCCAAAGAGATCGGGGGTCTAATTTAGAAGTATGTAATTGATCAAGAATTAGAGGTTCAATATAAAAAATAAAAAATCTATTGTAATATTGATTGCAAAAATCAGACAACTATCTAGGGTTAAAGAGGGTTTGGTTCAGCCAAAAAAAAGGAAATTCCATAAAAACCAATTCTAAGAAAAGCTACATCAACTTTTCTCAAAAATGAATTCTTATTCTGTTATAAGTTTCGAGCCCTTTTTTTTAGTAACATTTTTTTGACACATCATGCCAAGTCATAAAAACAAGAAAACTCATTTCTAATTTTTTTTTCGTACAGAAATAGGTTAGAAATAGAATAGAAGGGAATTAAATTAAATATGAGGGAGAGAAGGAGGCTTTTTTGGGACAGTCAAACTATCTTGTATAAATATGGTTTCCTATTTATAAGACACCAATCAAACAAGTGGAATTAATGTTTCTACTCCTTTTTTGTTATAATTTAAGGGTGAACTAACCAACAAAAACTATTTTACAAGAAACAGAAAACACAATAAAGAAAAACATTTTCCAAGAACCTCATTGAAGATTTCTATTTTCTTCTATCCTGCGCATTATACACTATCTTGCACAAGTAGCTACAAATTGCAAAGAATCTACTAACTCAACCTCAATTGTAAAAAGAGAGGTTTCGATCCGATTCTTCTTCTATCCTATGCATTATACAATGACGAGGCATTTATAAGGGAACTTGTGAGCAAGGATAATCCAGCCAAATACGGTGAGTTTCTTGGGTCGTTATCTAAGATCACAAAGGAGCAACAATTTTTAGAAAATGGAAGTACAAAAATTTAAGGGTGTATTATTTTAGAAAGAATGATTGAGTTATTGTCAAGTAGATTCTTTGTAATTTGTGGTTGCTTGTGAGAGTTAGGGTTGGGTGCGGGCCGGGTCAACTCGTGGCTGACCCGACCCAGTGCGCCATGGGTCATGATCCAGCTCGGCCCGACCGGGCTCGTAATATACTCGGGTCATGGGTCAGACTGGGTCCAGCTCCAGACCCGGAACTAGAGAAATAGATCCGGCCCACTTTAACACGGCCCACCGTCGACCCGGCCCGGTCCGCCTCGACCCAGAATTTTAATTATTAGTTTTTAGGTTTTAGTCTTTAATTTTTAGTTAACATTTTTATTTTTTCCTCTTGTATTTGTAATTCAATTTTAAACTAAAAGAAAGCTATTAACTTCCCGTGGACGTAGGTCTTCCTTCGAAGTCGATCCGAACCACATATATCTTTGTATTTGCGATGCTTTTCTATGTGATGTTTATCTTTGTACAATGTATGTGTACATATATCATTTTAAATAAAGATTAAAATAGAAAAAATAATTTAAATATAATTTAATAGATATTGATACAAAGTTAATATAGTTTAGAAATTAAAAATAAAAAATTAGAAAAAAGTTAACAAAACCCACGAGACTCCCGAGTTGTGGGTCGGGCCGGGTCCAGTTTAAAACCCGAGATCAGAAAAATAGGCCCGGCCCACTCTAACCCAGGTGAGCTCGGATCAAACTCGGCCCGGCCTCGAACTCGGCGGGCCGGGTTACGGGTTTGAACCGGCCCAGCCCACGCCAACCCCTAGTGCGAGCTAATGTGCTAATATAAAGTTGTAAAAGGAGAACCTACTTACTTTTCTTGCTTGTGTTTGATTCTAAAGCAGTTATTGCCTTCTACCAAATCATGTTGTCTTTGGTGAAGCAATTTTGGCTAAGTTTGGCAAACTCGTCAAAACTTAGCCAAGATTAATCTTGCCCTAGTTTTAATATAAATTGGTTTTGAACTAAGAATAATCTTGATTTTATTTTGAGTGGTTGATAATAGACCCTTGGTTTGTGTCTAATAAACTCTTAAAACTGAATTAGTACTTAACCTATTCTAGTTTTTAATTTATATTTTATTAGCAAAGACATGCCAATCTGATCTAATTTTTCATAAGCCAAAAAGAGGCCGACACATCTATGTTGTACCACCACCCCTTGGTTCAATGTTGAATTGGTTTATAAACGAACTAGGCCAGGATTTATCCTGACATAGTTTTTGGGTGGTCAAACACGCTTGGTTTGCTCGTGAACATAATAACTCTTATACATCTTATCAAAAATACCCCTGTATGCATCAAAAATTGCCTATATGTTCCTACGTACAGCTCAAAATGAAGAGAATACTATGAACACCATTATCCGAGTCAAACAGGCCGTACCATAAAAGAGCTAGCGAGTGCACGAAGCAAGTCAATAAAGCGTATGAGTCAACGAAACAATGAAATACGTAAAACAGTGGAACAAGACCAAACCGGAAAGTCCGGAGAAGCCCTTGGCAACCGAGTCGCATCAAAACGACTCGACCAAGGCCAAGTGGCTAAGTACAGTGCCGAACCACCCCAAGATGGCTAGGCCAAGGCCAGGTGGCTAGGCATAGTGCCGAGCCACCCCAAGGTGACTAGGCATAGTGTCGAGCCACCAAAGCCACCAAAGGGTGACTCACATCCAGAAACGCTAAAAATGCGTATTTCGATGTTTTTTCGAGATTTGTTCGTTCCAGAGCCTCCCAACCACTTGGATATCATCCCTAAACATGGTTAGGTAACTAAAGATGAGGCCAAATTACTTGTTCTTATCCAAAAACACCACAACTGAAGCCTATAAATACAAATCTAGGGTCCTATACGCATGGGATCTAAAATTTAGGCGAGGTGTTGTCCCTATAAAGAGTGAACCACAAATTTCAAAGGAGGGCTAGCAGATCTTGGCGAACTCCAGCATAAAGAGTGAGCTATTCGAAGGATCTGAAGCACATTTCATCATTCCTTGAGATCAGACTTTGTTTTGATCTCGAGAAGAGTTGTAATCTCACTTGGTTAAGATTATCACTTCTGCGATTATTTTCTTTGTGAAGCAAGAGCATTAATTTTTTGTTCTGTCAGCCAGATCTGATCTGCGGCAGTCCACGGACTAACGCATCCTCGGCACGGGAAAAGATCTCATGCAAGCAGTGGGTGATAAATGTTCTCTGCATGTATTTGAAGAGAGTTGTAATTCTTGTTTTATTTGTGTAAGCAAGTAGTCTTATAAAAGATTAACTCTTTTGAATTCATTGTAATTAATAAATACGTAATGGATTCGACAAATAAACCAACTTTCAATGTAAATACGCTGGCGACCACAGTGGGAGCCAACAGCCTCTCTACAGAGGCTGTCATGTCACAATCAAGGATATTGATCACTGTTGATACGGAGGTCGAGTACGAGTTCGACCAGTAGAAGTTACAAGTTTGACCAGAAGAAGTTTGAGGAACACCTCTCATCCTCTTATTCAAGATCTTCCACACCCCGTAGGTGCAAGAAGGTCTCGCCTTTTAAGAAGGTTTACGTGCCAACGAAGGCCCAGGATGACTCTCGCCCAATTGTTGTTAAGGCTTCCCCTCGCAATACTCCTCCGGCATCCAATGAAGTAGGAATTTCAGATCACAATGACTTCTCTTCAGTCAAGGAGTTGTTTACCGAAGGCACACTAATTTTGACGAAGAGGACTCATCAGAGGCAACGCCAATGCCTTGCATGTCAGCTCGCTAAGGCCTTGGAGCCGGTTGACATGATCAGTTATCATGCAGATCTAGAGTTCAGGAAGCGTCAAATGACTCAACCACCTCAACAGCACACAGTTGATTCCTCATCCAAGAAATCAACCAATGAATGAGTTCTCATCAAAAGATCCCGTTCAACTCTCAAGGAGCGCATCCAAAAGTGCCATGCGCGTGCGACATGTGTACGGGCCATCACGCGACGACCACAAGAGTTACATAAGGAAGAGGTGGCTAAAAAAGCATCAAAACCACACTAAGTATGGATGCCGAAATCTAAAATAGCAACTCGGACAAATGCCGAGACGCTCGAAAAACACGAGCCATCCAAGAGTGGCTCGACCTTTTTTGACCAAGGCCGAGCCACCTCAAAGTGGCTCAGCCAAAGCTGAGCCACCTTGAGGTGGCCCTCACCAACCTCGTCTCCCGCGATCATTTCTGTCTCTAGCAGCCTCTGTTTCTACTCCAGATGATCCCGTACTTTCAGTGAAGTCTCAGAGCAGCGTGGATCTGTCCTAATTCAAGATAATGACGATAGATCACCTTGGTCCTTTGTATGATCACCTTGGTCCTTTGCATGAGGATCAAGGCAAAGCTCCTGTTAAAGAGCGTTTGGGTCCGGTAAACAAATCCCGAGTGACTCTTCAGGCTAGGGGTCGTACGTATCCTCCCAACAAGTTGAAGCTATCCCATATCAGGAGAACACCCGTAACCGTTCGCTTGGGGTTGCGTGTCCAGGTTCAGAAGCCCATGGAGATTCTACACTCACAAGGGGGTGGATCTAAACGTGCAATTCCTAAGAACGCCAACAAGGCGTTACATACCCGGAAGGAGACGTGTCCGTTATATGACAATGTCATACCTAGGAATCAAGTCAACAGCTGATAAGTTGCTCCGGCCATAACAACGATGAGTTGTATTATCAGGCTGGGAGTATGAAAAAATCTCAAAAGAGAAGTATCCCAGAATTGAACTCTCACTGTCCTTGTGAGAGGTTAATCAGGACAGTATTATTAGAGTGTAGCTACTCTAAGACCGCTCTACGGAGGGTCTCGGTATTCAAAAGAATCTCCACCGAAGTGTCCAAATCTAAATCAAGATGCTTCTACAAGAAAAAAATCTATCGGTCATGATGATGAGCTTCTAGAAGTTACCATCAATATGATCGATAAAGAAAATCGATAAGGCGTTACAGCCTCGACTCTTTCTCGAAAGCATCTCAGCGCATTGCTTGGTTACGGTCAGGAACTAGATGATCTAGACCAGATAGAGGACACTCCTCGGAGGATGAAACATCAGACATCAACTCTACGATCGCCTCTGATAATACGGTGTCCAGCACAGGGCAATCTCGTGAAGCGTTCATGATCAATACTAAATAAATGGCCAAAATCCTCAAAGACGCTCTGGCCAAGTAGAATGAGAATTTCATATTCAAAATGGAAATGGCTGTGCAACAGATAAGGGAATTGCATGACCAACAGATTCAAGCCTTATCAAATCAGATTGGTGAATCTAGTCGCCATAATGCTACTAATCAAGAAGGTAGTGATTCAGACGTGGATAAAAATCCCAATGCTGATACCCCTCCTGTTGACCAAAATGCTAGGAGTGGTCCCGCCGAGAATGACAACACTAGGAGTGGTCCAGTTGTTCCTCCCCGAAATCATCCTATGAAAAATACGGACGAGGATGAGAAAATGAAAGACCTGGAGAGCAAGATCAACGCATTGATGTCCGCTCAAGAGGTAAAGAAGACCGGTATTCCATGTCCTTACCCAAGGGAGTGAGAGTCAATCTCGTATTCAGCGAAGTTCAATCTAATTAACTTCACGTTGTTCGATGGAAAAAGCTCATCCACTCAACACCTAATTTACTTTAAGTCCCACCTGGGTGTGATCTCCGACAACAAACCTTTGATGGTCTGGTCATTCATTGGTACCTTCGCGGGGCCGCCTTCGATTGGTACCACCATCTCAAGCCAGGAAGTATCAACAGCTGGGACTAAAAGCACTCTAATGCTACTAGGAAAGAACCCTAGAGGGGGTGAATAGAGTTTATGCTAATCTAATCTGATTTAATGCCAAATAAAACTTATTAACAAATATCCTAGCAAATATGATATGCAACAAGATATAATCAAGGATATGAAACTAAGGGTAATATAAACACAAAGCAATATAAACAAGATAGCAGACAATATAAGCAGAGGATAATTAACAATGACGACAAGAATGAAATGAACAATAAGCACAAGTGAGACGCCAAGGTAATCACAAACACACAAAGATGATCACGGAGTTTGGACCTTCCATCTTACGTCTCCGCTCCCCACTCCCGGGGAGAAATCCACTATCACACAGGGTTTTCTACGCTCATCCAAATAACGTTTACACCTTACAACTCGGTTTTCTACTTCACCGAAAACTTTACGATCCACACTCTTGTAATCATACTTTACATCCTCTAAGTGTTGGTCTCTAGCTTGTGTCTTCCTCAAGTGTTAGGAATTACAACCTACCTCTAGGCATTACCATCTACCCCACTTCTCTTGGGATGACCCCGTCTTTCATCACAAACTCTTATCGGTGTACAAGTATATTACAAAGTGATCTACATAATTAAACACGAATACAAAGATTTGTTCTCTAATACAAGATGGGAACTATATGTAAGCTCACTCTTTAAGTCATACAATCCACAACCCCAATTATACTATGTATGCAAATACAATAAGCTCATAGTTGTGTGTATAAACAAAGAGATAAATCAAAACTAAACTCAATGTAATTCTAGCTGATGGAAATTATAATCAAACAATAAATAACTTGAAATAGAGTTTAGAAAAACTTCTCTATATAACAAGAGTAGGAGAGATAAAGTTAAAGCCCAAACAAGGAATGAATGATCTTCTCTTGCTCTTGTGAAACTTTCTTCACAAAACAAACTTGTAAACAAACTTAAACACACTTGTAAAACTCTTGTAAAACTCTTTCTTAGATATCTTAGAAGTATGAGAGTATGGGGTATATATAGGCTCATGAAACAACCCAAAAACCAAGAGAAAATAACCAAAAGACAAAAACATCAAATCTGAAAAACTAGCCGTTATAGGCTGAAAAGAGGTCATCAGTCGACTGATAGAATCTATCGGTCGATTGATAACGTTGACAGACAGTTTCAGATTTTGGTAGATTCTGTAATTTTGCATATCTGGCTTTGTAAAATCAATTAAAAATAGTAAATCAACTCCAAAAATCATGAAATTTGAGAGAAGTATATAAACATGTAGCACAATATGTGAAAGAAAGAATTTATTAAATATCACTTCTTATTTGTGAGAAATAATTATTTTAACATATATATTATAGTTTTTGAAAACTGCTGACATACATGATTTTGTAAAATCAATTTGACACCTTAAATCAACTCAAAAAAAGATAAAATTTTGGGAAATGGTTATATAAACATGTAATAGAATATGTTAGAAAAATAATTTTTCAAATTACATTTCCTATTTATGAAAACTCGTCTCTTTTGTAAAAACATGCACAAACATGAACTTTAAACATACACGGACAAAAACTTGATTTTATAAATTCAATTAAACATAACAAATCAATTCCAAACTTAATAAATCTTTGGGAAATGTTTGTAAATGTGATTTTGAACATGTTATAAAAAATAATTTTCCAATTTGCATTCCCCAATTGTGAAATCTCATTATTAAAAGCTTGATTTTGACAAAATGAGTTTAAACAAAGTTTTAAAACCTTTCCAATAGATTTATAAACTTAATAAAAGATATAAAATAATATCGTTAAGTGTATAATCCAAAACAAAGATAAATAAAACCAAATGTGTGTGTGTGATATTAAGCTCTAAGTATTAATACACGAGTATAAACCCTACACCATTTACCCAAGCTTGGAATCTTCAATATGCTCGTCTTGGTAAACTTACGGATGAAGCTTGAACTTGGATCTTGACTTGAATGCATAGCTTCACACTGATATTTCCTTCCATCCTCCAATGGATATGATCGTGAAAGCTCTAGTCCATCCATCCACCATCATATTATTTGCCTAGAATAAATACAAAACACAAACACTAGATAAATAATATTAGTTGTAAATTATTTGTTAATAATCATCAAAACAAAAGGACCCAATAATCTCCCCCTTTTTTATGATGACAAACAATTTACAAAAAGAGATATATGCATAAAAGGAAATTAATATGTAAATTATAATTATCATGCATATAACCAAAACAAGATATACTCATAATATTTCTCCCCCTTTGACAATATCAAAAAAGGGAAAACAAGAATGAAGAGAGCGAAAGCTCCCCCTACGAATAAGCATAAGTGAGTATAAAACAAATATAGGGAATGACTCCCCCTATCAAAATGCATTATAGAATATATGCAATAAAGACCAAGACAAATATATGTGAGCAACCATATATGAAATCATGGTAGGCAAAACCCACATACCAAAAATACAATGAGAACACATGTAGATATGTCATTAAAAAAAGTGTGTCTCAAAGCATTGGTTTTAGAACGAAACTTAATAAAAAAACAATTTATGAAATCAAAAGTAAGTAAACATGAGAATCATGCAAAAAGTTTATAAATGAAAACAAATCAACCAATGGAATTACAAGTAAATCATATAAGAACATAAAACCAAACCATCATCGATTTTCAAAAAATAAGAGAGGCAACCATATCAAGCTTTTAAGCTTGTTTTAACCCAAATAAATATTTTAGCACCCAGTAAACAACATTTAGGAATAAACATCTAATAAACCCGGGGGTTATATAAACACAAATATCTCAACAAAAATCGAAACTAATAATCATGAAAACAAAATAATTGATCGAAAAAAATTGTTTTTATATCCAAAAATTTTAAAACATAATTTTTAAAACCAAGAAAAAAACATAAAAACACTAAAAATTCTTGGTTTAAAAAATCAAATATGTTTTGGTACCCAAGTATTATTGCTACCAAAAGATTTAAGGATATGACCCCTATCATTTAAGCTCAAAGCCCTAGGGTAATGATCTCGTTTGGGCGCATTTAGTACACGAGATCGATCATAACAATAATTACTCAAATGACCCATCTGATTGCAATAAGTGCAATGAAAAGGATGCTTTTGTTTATGATGACCATGTGGAAGTGCACGAGAACCATTTGTAAACATAGATGGTCTTTTAAAATTATTTTGTAAATGAGAAACATTATTAAACAAACGTGGTTTATTTGAAAATTTTGGCAAGTTTGAATATTTTCTCAAATCAAAGTAAAACTTTGCCAAATGACCAAATCTACCATAAAAATCATATTTAAACACATTAGCATGCTTATGATGAACTTTATGAGTATGAGCATGTGAATGTGTACGTGTACATAAAGATAAAGCTTGATGGGATGCACAAGGAATATTAGATTTTATGGGTTTACGTGCATCATAGCAAAATTTAGCAAGGTGGCATTTTTTACCGCAAATAGAGTATTTATAAATTTTGCTATACATGTGTGCATAGTGAGTGGATGATTTTGACTTATTTGCACTAGACTTGGCACACATATTCACAAGCTTCTTATGGTTGTTAATGCATGTAGTTAGAGTTAAATCTAAAGAAAAAATACAGTTTTAACATTGTTCAACTCATCATTAGGCATATTAGCATTAACATCAGAAGTAGAACATAAATAGTCATTTATAAAAGAAGCAGTATTATTTTTTTGTATTATCTACTTCTAATATAGCATTATCTTTTTCATGAGATAAGCTAGAGATGGATGAGGTTAATTTTTTATTTTCCAAATTTAACAAGTCATTATTTTCTTTAGCATAGTATTTTCTTTTGCAATGACATCAAATTCAGACACTAGCTCCTCATGATCGGATTTTAATGCAACATGCTTGCTTTAAGATTAATAAAATTATCATGCAACTTAGTGTAGGCATGCATTAATCTATCATATGCACAAGTGAGTTCATTAATGGATATAGCACTATCGGATTCTAAATCGCTTACCACACTAGGGCTATCGCCTAGTGACCGTGTGCATGATGATGATGCTCTAATAGAACTTGAAGAGGAAGCCGTCAAAGCTCGTCGGATTACCTCCAAGTTCCCTTAATGTGCTTTTATAAATTTTTATAATTTATAAGCACTATCAAATAAATCAAGCTTGTTAGAAAAAGATGAATCAAAAGTGTTACATAGAAATTCTAACAATAGCTTATTCATCGTAAACATCTTATGATCATTTTTACTCCACTTGGATTTCTCCGAAGTGGGACAATATAAGCATTTTCAATAATTTTTTATAAATCGAAATGTTTAGATCTAACAAATATATTAAATCTAGAATACCATTAGTCATAGGGGAAGGCATTGAATTTAGGAGCAATACTAGGATCATAGCCTAAACAAGGTACACCATGCATATGCATAATTAAAAATATATGCAAGCAAGACAAATGTAATCAAAACTAGATTAGCATAATAAGATAACTTGGATCTTTAACTCAAGATGATTAGACCTTAAATCAAAGAGCACCAAGCTTTGATACCAACTGAAAGCACCCTAATACCATTAGGAAAGAACCCTAGAGGGAGGTGAATAGGGTTTATGCTAATCTAATCCGATTTAATATTAAATAAAACTTATTAACAAATATCCTAACAAATATGATATGCAACAAGATATATTCAAGGATATGAAACTAAGGGTGATATAAACACAACACAATATAAACAAGATAGCGGACAACAAAAGCAGAGGGTAATTGATAATGGCGACAAGAATGAAATGAACAATAAGCACAAGTGAGACGCCAAGGCAATCACAAACACACAAAGATGATCACGGAGTTCGGATCTTCCATCCTACGTCTCCGCTCCCCACTCCCGGTCACACAGGGTTTTTTATGCTCACCCGAATAACGTTTACACCTTACAACCTGGTTTTCTAGTTCACCGAAAACTTTACGATCCACACTCTTGCAGTCATACTTTACACCCTCTAAGTGTTGGTCTCTAGCCTGTGTCTCCCTCAAGTATTAGGAATTATAACCTACCTCTAGGCATTACTACCTACCCCACTCCTCTTGGGACGACCCCGTATCTCACCACACACTCCTCTTGTTATACAAGTGTATTACAAAGTGATCTACACAATGAAGCACGAATACAAAGATGTGTTCTCTAATACAAGATGAGAACTCTATGTAAGCTCACTCTCTAAGTCACACAATCTCACAAACCCCAATTATACTATGTATACAAATACAATAAGCTCAATGGTTGTGTGTATAAACAAAGAGATAAATCAAAACTAAACTCAATATAATTCTAGCTACTGGAAATTATAATCAAAACAATAAATAACTAGAAATAGAGTTTAGAAAAACTTCTCTATGTAACAAGAGTGGGAGAGATGAAGTTGAAGCCCAAACAAGGAATGGATGATCTCTTCTTGCTCTTGTGAAACTTTCTTCACAAAACAAACTCGTAAACCAACTTAAACACAATTAAAACACTTGTAAAACACTTGTAAAACTCTTTCTTAGATATCTTAGAAGTATGAAAGCATGAGGTATATATTGGCTCATGAAACAACCCTAAAAACCAAGAGAAAATAAGCAAAAAACAAAAAAAATATCAAATCTAGAAAATTAGCCTTTATAGGCTGAAAAGAGGTCATCAGTCGATTGATAGAATCTATCGGTTGACTGATAACGTCGACAGACAGTTCCAAATTTTGGCAGATTCTGGAATTTTGTGTATCTAGCTTTGTAAAATCAATTAAAAATAGTAAATCAACTCCAAAAATCATAAAAATTTTGATAGAAATATCTAAACATGTAGAAAAACATGTTAGAGAAAGAATTTATTAAATATCACTACTCATTTGTAAGTAATAATTGTTTTAACATATATATTATAGTTTTTGAAAACTGCTGACATATAAGATTTTGTAAAATCAATTTAACATATTAAATCAACTCCAAAAAAGATAAAATTTTGGTAAATGGTTATAAAAATGTAATAGAACATGTTAGAAAAATAGTTTTTCAAATTAAGTTTCCTATTTATGAAAACTCATCTATTTTGTAAAAACATGCACGAATATAAACTTTAAACATACACGAACAAAAACTTGATTTTGTAAATTCAATTAAACATAACAAATCAATTCCAAACTTAATGAAACTTTGAGAAATGTTTGTAAATATGATTTTGAACATGTTCAAAAAATAATTTTCTAATTTGCATTCCCTAATCATGAAATCTCATTATTTTGCAAAATCACATAAGTATAAACTTGTAAAAGCTTGATTTTGACAAAATAAGTTTAAACAAAATTTTGAAACATTTCCAATAGATTTATAGACTTAATAAAAGATATAAAATAATATCATTAAGTATATAATCCAAAACGGAGATAAATAAAACCAAATGTGTGTGTGTGTGTGTGGTATTGAGCTTTAAGTATTAATACACAAGTATAAACCCTAAACTATTTACCCAAGCTTGGAATCTTCAATATACTCATCTTGGTAAACTTACGGATGAAGCTTGAACTTAGATCTTGACTTGAATGCATAGCTTCACACCGATATTTCCTTCCATCCTCTAATAAATATGATCATGAAAGCTCTAGTCCATCCATCCACCATCATATTGTTTGCCTAGAATAAATATAAAACACAAACACTAGACAAACAATATTAGTTATAAATTATTTATTAATCATCATCAAAACAAAAGGACCCAACAAGGACGACATGAAAAGCTCGTGCCTCAACAACTTCTTTGACGATGACATCGAAGTGCCGATCGGAGCCCTTTTGGATGAGAAGCAAAAGGATGGGGAGTCAGTTGATAGCTTTGTTATACGCTTCCGCAATGAGGCAATGAATTATAGGAATCCTATCATAGAGGAATTCATCTTGTAGACATACCATAATAATCTCTTCATTGATGTGCTAGAAGCCTTGGGGGACGTGCCATCCACAACATGGAAAGAATTAGAATTGCGCGGGGAACAGGCCGAACGCTTTCTCAAAAGAAAAAAGCTTGAAAGAGACCAACCGACGATAAACCCCCGAATTTGAACTTTGCTTCTCGTGGTAAGGGAAAGGCACATGCAGCAGCTGTTGACGCTAATCAGACATCACAACAGTAATCTTAAAAGCAGCAAATGACTCTAGATCCGAGACTCTAAAAATAGTATTCTTTCAAGGATGAAGAGGTTCCAGCTATCTACAAATACCTCCTTGAAAACAATAAAATTAAGTCGTCACCTATTACGAATCAGGAGGAAGATAACAACACTTCGGATCCGAAGTACTGTGCGTACCACAGGGGAATCATTTATCCCACCAAGGGTTGTTTCTCTCTTAAAAATAATATTCAAACCTTGGTTGACACTGACATCATAACGCCAAAATAAGCCAAATGAGAACGGAATATGTATATGAGGTTAAACTGCTCCCTGATCCTCCGACAGGTATATGAGGTTAAATTGCTTCCCGATACTCCAACGGGTATACGAGTATAAATTGTCCCTATCCTCCAACTGGTATATTAGGCTAAACTATTTCCTACCATTGATGGGAAGTTCCTAGAGAATATTACACATAATATTCTTAAGGATAACCCGACAACCTCTGACAGGAATACACGGTTAAACTGCTTCCCTTATTTTTAACAACGGAAAGTTCCTGGAGAATATTACTCTTAATATTTTTAAGGATAAACTGGCAATGTGGCCGAATATAATTGGATTCAGGTTCGCCAAAGAGCTGAGGGTGGAATACCTCAATGCATTCCAATGAGAAGTTCGTGGAGAATACTACACATAGTATTCTTAAGGATAACCCAAAAGCAATTGATTCTTAATTATGATAAAAAAACAATTAAGAACATTCCACTATGACTATTTAATCATTTTTAAAATAATAAAAACCCCCACTGTGACTTTCGGGGCACTCTTTCATTGAGATGAGATTCAATGACTACATATGGACAATCTTTTCTCACGAAACTCCCATGATGTAATTGTGGAGTGCTTGATGGTTCACGATCATCCACCATAAAGTCCTTCACTAATCAAATTAACTGACAGTGAGTCCACCAAAATTTTTTCGGCTGAGTCCATTCAAACTCTCGTTGTGCTTGTGCACTTAACACTCCTAATATTAAAGTCCTAACACGGTATTCAAAAGTTCAAACTGCTGATCCATGATAATTATCAAATCCCTTCGTGTTAAATCCTAGCCACTTGACACCAAAAACCCCACTGAGTGATTTGTACGAGTCAACATTTCCAGTGTTATTTGTATCTTTACTCCCACTGTTTCTTGATCAAATCTTCCTACAGTTAGGACTGAAGCCAAAATCCCCTCTCGATTCCTTCAATGAATGAGAGGTCCACTTACAAATTAGAATTTCCATTCGATAAACGAAAGACATCCACCCAAATTAAATGATCAAACCTATAAAAGTTAGGGTCGTGTCAAACCTGGTCGAACCTTCCTACGGTTAGGACTAAAGTTAGAATTTCGTCTCGATAAATGAGAAAGCATCTTCTGATCGGGTAACCAATCCTATAAAAGTTAGGGTTATTCAGATCTTTTTGATTTTTAGAGTAGAGATCCCACTCTTAGTTTTACCTTTTCGGATTCTCTAAGTGGAAATCCCACTTTGAGTTTCTTTTGCGGCTGGAGATAGAATATAAAATTTTTCCTCTCTAGCATCGGTTTCGTCTTTGCCCAAAGAGAAGACGCCACCTTCCAATACCAAAATCCGTACTTTACACGCATGAGGAATTTTATCCAGAATCCTAAGTAGGGATAAGTATAACGCCACACCCCGGAATCCCGGAGTCGGTATGCTATTAGATCTGATGGACTGGCCTCACAAACCACCATATGTCTTTTCAGCACGTTTTGTCCTCACTCACGCGCTCTCTGAAAACTTCCCAGGGGGTCACTCATCCTAGAATTTCTCCAGACCAAGCACGCTTAACTTTGGAGTTTCTAGGTGTTTGGTTCCCGAAAAGAAGATGCATCTTGGTGGTATGAGTATTCTAATCAAATCTTCACATCACCCTCTCAAGGGTTGGGGTATTACAAACTCTCCCACTTAAACTTGCAACGTCCTCATTGCGCCAAATCATATCATCCAAGACCGTACCATCTGTGTGAGATTCTAGATGTGGCTCCTACGGCCTCAAGAGGTGGCTCCCGCCCTCTTGACATAGCATTTTGCGCCGCATAGCACTTAGCTCTCATAATTTCGGTTGGCTTTGCTCTGATACCATTACAATGCCCTCTCTGCTGATGACATGGCCTAAAAATCTAACCTCGGATAGCCAAACCTCATACTTGCTGAATTTGGCATATAGCTAGTGCTCCCGTAAAGTCTACAATGCTAATTGAAGATGCTGCTCATGCTCTGCCTCCAACCTCGAATAGATTAGAATGTCGTCGATGAATGCTATCACGATCTGGTCTAAGTATAGACAGAAAACCCGATTCATCAAATCCATGAATACCGCATGTGCATTGGTTAGCCTAAATGGCATGATAAGAAACTCAAAGGACCCATAACGAGTCAGAAAGGCGGTCTTGGGAATATCCATCTCCCGAACCAGCAACTGATGATAGCCAGAACGAAGATCAATCTTTGAGAAGTGATGCACTCTCTGTAGCTGGTCGAACAAGTCATCAATCCTCGATAATGGATACATGTTCTGGATAGTGACCTTGTTCAACTCCCGATAATCTATACAAAGATGCATATTGTCGTCCTTCTTCTTCACGAAAAGGACCGGCGCCCCCATGGAGAATGACTCCGGCGAATAAAACCCTGAGACAACAACTCGTCTAACTGGGTCTGTAGATCCCTCATCTCAGCAGGTGCCATACGATAGGGTGCTCGGGATATTAGTACCGTACCTGAGTGCAACTCGATACAAAAACTCGACCTCTCTCACTGGAGGTAAACCCAGTATGTCCTGAAAGACATCCTGGTACTCTGAGACCACTCACGTCTCACTCAAATCGACACCACTATCCCGCAGCATCACCTCCTCGATGTACGCCAGAAATGACTCCACAAACTGGTTGCCCTGTGAGGTCGCTACTATCAACTCAGACCCATAAAATGCTCGCAAGCTGACTGTTTTAGCAAAACAGTCCATACTAACATAAAACATGGTAGGATGATAGCCAATTCATACCAGAATGACGTCGAACAGCGACATTTGCAAAACGATTAGATCTATGATAAACTCGGACTCATCTAGACTGATGACACATCTCCTATGACCACTCCCTAATAGGGACACCTCCCCTAAAGGAGTAGAAACGAATAATGATACATCTAAAGGATGTGCAACTAGCTAAAACCTATCCATGAATGTATGAGAGATAAAGAATGAGAAGCTTCTGAATCGAACAAGATCCGAGCTAGAAAAGAATAATCACTAAGAAAGCTCCACTCGCACCATGATCACACGGTACAATTGCATAAACTCTGCTAGTAGCAGAAGATCGAGGCACCACCTACCATTCCGAGGATAGAGGGACCAGCATGCCAGATTCGTGTCGTGTTATCCAGGTGAAACCAGAGATGTCAAACCCGCCATGCACCCACACTGTGCATAAACATGTTTCACCTATCACAGTAATATCCTCTAGTAGAACCAAATAGAAGTACATGTATAAACATGCAAAATAAAGGGAATAAATATAATAGATATGATATAGAAGAGATATCTCATAAATGAAAAGAATCATGTCTCAACTATAATACATCTGATATCTGAATAATAAAAATATCTCAACATGAATCAACTAAGAGTCGTACTAAGGCACACTGCCTTTACAATATGAATATAAAACTCTAATGTCTGGATAAAACTCAAATCTACAGTGGAGTCTCTACAAGTAAAAATATGTGATGGCGACTATGCCAGAATCTTAAGTAGGGATAAGTCAGCGCCTAACACGCGTTGTCAGTTAGTCTCTTACCGCAAAAAGGACAAAACCCACGTATTCGACATCATGGGCATGCTGTTATTAATAACACCAAAATCTGTATCTTACACACATGGAGAATTTTGTCTTAAATCCTAAGTAGAGATAAGTCAACGTCTAACATACGTTGCCGGTTAGTCTTTTACCACAATAAGGACAAAAGCACACGTATTTGACATTATGGCAGGCCGTTATTAATAACACCAAAATTCGTGCCTTACACGCATAGGGAATTTTATCTCGAATCCTAAACAGAGATAAGTCTACACCTAACACGTGTTGTAGGTGAGTCTTTTACTATGAAAAGACACCAAAATTCATTCTGGGAAACTTTATCTCAATCTCTAAATAAAGATAAGTTTACATCTAACACATGCTGCCGGGTAGTATATTCCCGTGAAAATGACAAAGCTCATGTATTCAACATTGTGGCAGGCCGTTATTAATAATACCAAAATCTGTGCCTTACACGCACGGGGAATTTTATCTCGAATCCTAAGTAAAGATAAGTCAACGTCTAGCACGCGTTTGCAGTTAATCTTTCTCCATGAAAAGAACACCAAGATTCACATCTGGGGGATGTTATCTCAATCCCTGAATAGAGATAAGTCTATGCCTAATACGCGTTGCCGGTTAGTCTTTTCCTATAAAAAGAACAAAGCCTATATATTTAATATCATAGCACCAAGTCTAAGAAAGTTTATTCTCGTAGCACAACGTCACATGTGAAATGGATTTAGATAATTCATATGCAAGTCCGATTCAAATGGTAATCGGTAAAGGCATATCAAATCCATTAATGGCTGAGGGTTTGCCAAAAATCATAAAGTCTACGCCTAACACGCGTTGTCGGGTAGTTTATTCCCGTGACAAATGACGAAGTCTACATATTCGATATTGTAGCATCAAGTCTAAGAGAGTTCATTCTTTTAGTATAACATCACCTACGGAATGGACTTAAACAATCTGTATGCTAGTCCGACTCAAAAGATAGTAGGTAAAAGCTTATCAAATCCGTTGATGGTTAAGGGTTTGCCAAAAATCCTATAAGTACGATAGTCACTAACACACCAGCTTCATCAGTTGGTCTCGTGACTTGAGCACCCTAGACAACATCAATTCTAACCAAAGCCTTCATGAGGAACCTTTAAAGCATTCACAACGGTAGTCGTATCAGCTCCAATAGCTAGTTCTACAACCAAAACTCCCATATGGTTAAGCAAATAACTAATGGGTACACGAGCTTAAACTATGTAGACTCCAGTTAACATATGAGTATAAACTGTGTTCACACCGATCAACGCGTTACAAATGAGAGTCAATGCTGATCAACACTTTGCAACGCGAGTCAACATCGGTCGACACGAGTCAACACCAGTCAATGCAATGTAATGAAGGTCGACGCCGGTTAATGCGTCGATAATTTCACCAGAATAAGGCTCTAGATTATTCTCAATTCCAAATTAACCCCAGGGAGCTCAACCGTAATTCAGATATAAACTCCCAAAGAAGATGATCAGTTCAACATCGATTCAACGATATGAGCTAATTTAGATATCAACACGCTAGTCTCAGTAAAAGATTTTAATAACGGTCAGACGATAAACATTGCATCGAAAGAATTTTAACTATTCAACAAAATACTGAATAGGTTAAAAGCTGAAGAAGTCGACAAATTAAAGGTTAGGCGTATCATATCCAAAGTATTCAAGGCTCTGCTATAAAAAAATGAGCCTGAAACACTTTAGAGGGGGTATCCGTAGGTGTTAAAAATTATATATAGGTTCTCGTGTATAGCTCAAAATGAAGAGAAGGTGATGAACGCTATTATCTGAGTCAAATGAGATTATCCATGCCGTAAAAGAGCTAACGAGTGTACGAAGCAAGTCAATAAAGCATACGAGCCAACAAAATGATGAAATGCGCAAAACGACAGAACAAGACCAAACCGGAAAGTACGAAGAAGCCCATGGTAGTCGAGTCGCATCAAAATAACTCGGCCAAGTCTAGGTGGCTAGGCACAGTGCCGAGCCACCCTAAGGTGGCTAGGCCAAGGCCAGGTGGCTAGACACAGTGCTGAACCACCCCAAGGTGGCTAGGCCAAGGCCAGGTGGCTAGGCACAGTGCCAAGCCCCCCAAGGTGGCTGGGCCAAGGCCGAGCTACCCTAAGGTGGCTAGGCACAGTGCCGACCACCAAAGGGTGGCTCGCACCCAGAAATGCTGAAAACACGTATTTTAATATTTTCTCAGGATTTGTTCATTCCATAGCCTCCTAACCACTTAGATATCATCCCTAATTGTGGTTATACTATTATTAACTAAAGATAAGGCCAAATCACTTGTTCTGAAGCCTATAAATACAAGTCTAGAGTTCTATACGTAAGGGATCTAAATTTAGGCGAGGTCATGTCCCTGTGAAGAGTGAACCACGAATTTTAGAGGAGGACTAGGAGATCTTGGTGAACTCCAGTATAAAAAAGGAGTTATTTGAAGGATCTGAGGCTCATTTCATCATTCCTTGAGTTCAGACTTTTTTGATCTCGAGAAGACTCGTAATCTCAATTGGTTGAGATTATCACTTCTGCGATTATTTCATTTGTGAAGTAAAAGCATTGAATTTTTATTCTGTCAATCGGATCTGATCCACGTGATCCATGGACTAACGCGTCTATGGCACAAGCAAAGATCTCACGCAAACAGTGGGTGATAAACGTCCTATGCGTGTGTTTGAAGATAGTTGTAATATTTGTTTTATTTGTGTAAGCGAGTAGTCTTATAAAAAGATTAACTCTTTTGAATTTATTGTAATCGATAAATGTGTAATAGATTCGACAAATAAACCAACTTACGATGCAAAAAGCCCAGATGTAGGAATACTAAGGGATTTTAAAAAAAAACTTTTTTGCTAAATAATTAGCAAAATTGACCGTTTTGCTAATTATTTTACAAAACCACCCTCTTTTTGGCTAACAGATCAAAAAGATGTCAGTTTTGCTAAATTGGTATTTTGAAATATACTGGACTACCAATCCCGTATGTTTAGTGGCCACTAATCCTAAGCCACAAAACCCACGGGACTACTAGTCCCGTGGGTTCTATTGCCAAAAATGCTTATGTACAAATGGACGGTTGTCAAATCTCCGCCCAGAACTCCGACCACCATAAAAAAAAGGCAAAAATTAAAATAAAAAAGGTAAAAATTAAAATAAAAAGTTAAAAAATATCTCTGCAGTGTACATGGTTCTCTTCCTTCAGATCCGGCCTCATTTTGAAATGATCGAGTCAAGAGACTCCTAGATTCTAAAGGTTTTTTTTGGTGATTAAACGAACCTGCTTCAAGATCCAGAGATCATGGGCTTTGGACATGATCGAGAGCCTACTCAGCCTCGACTGAAAAGCTACCCTCCATCGCTGCTAGTGAGAGCTCGGCCTGGTCAACGCCGCCAGTGCTTGCTTAACAAGGTCCCCCTCTACGGTGCCGATCCTCACCACAGAGTTCGTCATCGTCGATCTCCTCATGTTCAATCGACTTGACGATGAGATCGCGTGCTGATGGTGATGGCTAGGGTTCCCGAACCCTTTGTGGAGGCTGCATCGGAACGATCCCGGATGAGTCATCGTCGTTGTCGTGGAGTCATAACAAAATCCACGGGACCAGTAGTCCCATGGATTTTGTGCCTTAGGTTTAATGGCTAATTAGTGGCTACTAAACATATGAGACTAGTAGTCTCATTGTTACAAAGAGCCAATTTAGTAACACTGGCCTCTTTTTGGCTTGTTGGCCAAAAAGAAGTCGGATTTACTAAATAATTAGCAAAACGGTCGGTTTTGCTAATTATTTAGCAAAAAAGTGTTAACACCCTAGAGGGGGGTGAATAGGATTTATGCTAATCTAATCCTATTTTATGCCAATTAAAACTTACAAACAAATATATCCCAGCAAGATAGATATTCGATTGAATTAAAACAAGGATATATGCAAAGACAAAATAAACGCGAAACAATATAAACAAATAGTGGACACAAAGAGCAAATCAAACACAATAATATGATCATGGAGTTTGGTCCTTCCGACCTACGTCTCCACTCCCCACTCCCGGAGAGAATCCACTATCACGACACACCTTGTTTGGAAGCCGAAACTTCTCTACACACTCGGTTTTCTAGTTCACCGAAAACTCTACAAGACACTCACAATGTACATACACAAACTACAACCTCAAGTATTGGTCCTCACGTATCACTTCCCTCAAGTGCTTGGCTTTACTAACTATCACTAGGTTTTACTACTGACACCACTCCTCTTGGTATCGACTACGTCCTCACCACACACTCCTCTCGATGAAAATGTGTATTACAAGGTGATACTCTCACAATAAGGCTCAATTACAATATTTGTTCTCTAATTATGAATGAGAACACAATGAAGCTCACTCTCACAATATCACTCACCATAACCTACAATATAGTGTATGTAATCCTAAAGCTTAATAGGGATGTGTGTGTGTGTGATAAATGAGTATAAATAAAATCTAACTCAAAAAGAACTAGCAATAAAATTGATATGAAATTCAAGAATAAAAATGATAGGTAATGTGTTAGGGAAACTTCTCTATAAACACAAAGAGTGGACGATGAGATATCGAGGATGGATTCCTCATCCAAAGATGTAAGCTCCTCTTTGTGAAAACCAAACTTCAAACTTAAAATAAACTAAATCAAACTTTTAAACTCTTTTAAAACTTGTTTACAACTCTCTTGGGTAGTTGGAAATAGTTAATGCAAAAGGGTATTTATAGGCTTGAAGAAACCAGCCTAAGAATCCAATAAAAACACTTAAAAACATTAAAATAATCAAAGCTGGAAACTAGCCGTTACTGTGCAACGGCTAACTTGGCGGTCGACCGTAGTGCCAAGGCCGGTCGACCGCGAAAGGCTGAAAAACAGAGAAAGTCTCTAGACAATTCACGGTCGACTGCCGTGACCACTCCGGTCAACCGCGGACAGATATATGACATGCACAGTTTTAAAACAGAAATGCTGATTTTTAAACTGCCTTTAAAAATAGAAAATAAATTCAGAAAAATATAAAACTTTAGGGAATGCTTGTAAACATGAAATGAACATGTTATAAAAATTGGTTTTCAAATAGCACTTCCCATTTGTGAAATCATATTGTTCTACAAAATCGGTTAAAATGCGAAATATCGAAATACATGATTTAGACAAAATGACTTAAACAAAGCTTTGAAACACTTTAGAATGGATTTATAGACTTATACAAGATATAAAATAGTGTGAATAAGTCTTCAATTCATAAACATAATATTTATCCATAAACATAATATTTTGCAAATTCAATAGAATATGAAACTCATAAATGTGAAAATAAAGATATATATTGTTTCATATCTATATAGCTAAACCAAAACATATATGTATATATATAACTATATACAAAACCAAAACATGTATGTGTGTGTAAATTTGAGCTTATAGAATTAGCACACATTATATATAAACCTATTCTAAGTATACTAAGATTGAATCTTCTGAAGCTTGAATTTGATTGGTTGACTTGATTTGCATAGGCTTCAATATCATTATAGCTCATTTTCCTGTGTATAATAAACAACATAAAACAAAATACTAAAAACAATATTTGTCATAAATTGTTTGTTAAATCATCATCAAAATAAGAAAGCCAACAAAAAGGTCTTTTAAAAAATCCCGAATACGAATCCTCTCAAAATCGTCCGCATGTGAGCTGTAAATTCTCATATTT
>BQKN01000193.1:133030-153872 GCA_022839385.1 Asparagus kiusianus
CATATTTATAATGGGATAAAAAAATTATCATTTTGCCCCTTATTGACCTTTGTGAATAGGTGAGAACCGCCGCTTGCATTTGGCCTAAAAGGCCGGTTTTACTAAATAATTAGCAAAACGGTCGGGTTTTTTTACTAAGTATTTAGCAAAAAATGTCTTTTAAAAAAATCCTGAATACGAATCCTCTCAAAACCGTTCGCATACGAGCTGTAAATTCTTGTATTTATAATGGGGTAAAAAATTATCATTCCGACCCTCATTTACCTTTGTGAATAGGTGAGAACCACCGCTTGCGTACGGATTGATTTGGGATGTAGACCCAAGTCACAGGACAAGCTTAGGGCCCGTTTGATTAAATTTTTTAAAGGGGAAAGTTGGGGGGAAGTTGCCACGGTTCTGACACTGTGGCAGCTTCCCCCCCACTTTCCTCTTCAAAAAAACAAAACAAACGGGCCATTATCAAGGAAATAACTATTCAAATTACGACATGTTACTTCCAATCTAATAGTCCAGTAAGTACTAGCTAAACTTAAATACCTTATATTTTTCATATTTTATAATGAAATATGCTCCCTTTTTTTACAACGCTTACTTTAAAGTTTTAAAATGGTCACTTTCGCACCTTCCGCTTTTTTGAATTTCATGTTAAATCTGTTCTAGTCCTATTTTAAACCTACTATAATTCTATTCTAAAATAAAATTAGGATATATTTAATTGTAAGTTCCACAAAAATTAAAATAAAAACCTCTAAAATTAGTGTTTGAGTACTGTATGAGAATATTTGGAGGAACATTCTCATATTTGCATAATAGAAGAGATTGATCTATTCTAAAGCTAACACTACTTTTTAAACTTGGAAATCGTACATATATTAAATTAATATTTCTCTCAATAAAAAGGCTCTAGAATTAATTGGTTGGCTCTTCATCTCATAACGTGGTTCTTGATAGAGAGTTAGTAACTAAGAAAGTACATTAATATTTCTTTTGATGTAACAATATCATTCTTTTTTAAATATTTTATTTGAAAGCATAATTTCCTACTTTAATTTTGACTTTTGATTATATGCATTATGCATGTAAACTTTAGGATTAATTATTTTTTGGTATCTTGAAATATGATGTAATTGCCTGAGTGATTCTGGAGTTTCCATTTCCTTATGGATGATCACGAAATTGCTAAGTGTAATTAGACAGGTGACTCCACAGTGACGTGTCATTTGGCCCCCAGGGTCACCCGTGTAATTAAAAAGAGTGATATGAAGATCATTTGTATAGATATGTATATATATAGATAGGTAGACTTTAGAATCATCCATGTAATTGCATTGTGTTGATGATGGTTAACCAAACAGTCAAATATTTTGGGGGTGAGATTAATGAGGGGTCACTCACTTCTCCGAATATCTGGTTTTGAATAGAGTAGCTTTCAGCCTGCACAAAGTAGAAACTTGTGAGAGGATGGGGCTTGGTTCCCCCGTTATACCTCCGACGATCAAGTCAGCTGATGAACTTGAGTGGGAAAATAAAGAACTGTAAGAGTTCTAGTGTAGTGCAGTATAATTAGCAGATATTCTAAAAAGTCAGTAAAAGATCAGAAGGTACAAAGTCTAAAAAAAAGTCTTAAAAAAGTCCTATTCTGTTGAGAATTGTACATCTATTTATAGTGATGCTTGAAGGGTAGAATGGACACTTCGACCGAGCACAGGAAGGTGGTGAAGAAGTATGGGCTGGCGGCTATGTCAGCACCTATTTTACATGTGCTGATCGGCGAGTGGAGGAGAGATCACCTCAGCATAAAATGAGAAGTGATCGAAGGCATAACGGTGCTGATGTAATCCGATGAGTCATGAAGACTATCGGGGCTAGAGGTATGATGATCCTGCCAAACATTAAATGTGACGCCGACGTGCTGTCAGCGAGAGAGGCTCGATGCTGAAGTTGTCCTTTAGCTTCATCGAGAAGTAACGTATTTCGAGTCGGCCTCGTGAGGCGTCGGATAACTGGTCGAGTGGCTCGTTGTGAGTCGTCTTCGACTAGAGGATCAACAAGTACCGTCATTCGTGTCGGCATAAGGAGATGTTGACTTGACATGTCGGCTACATCGGGATCTTTGGCTATTTTGATCATCAATCTGACTTGAGTGGTGCATGTAGAGGGACACTTGCCCGTTGCTGGCAAAGTGTCGTACTTAGGCAACTGAAAATACCATAACAGTTAGCCTATTTCGTTTGGAGTCGGCTTAAGCCAGGTCCAAGTGAAATGAGAGAAGCTTTGGACAAACGTGGATGTGTATTAAATAAGGGAACTAAAAAGTCGTGTCAGATTTACGTGGCTGACGTCACTGCATATTCTTTTTGACTGCTATAGCTCCGCTTTTCATGGCTAATTGTGGGCTACTCGAGGTGAGTGGGCTGGGCCTCGATCCTTGAAATGTCGCTTCGGATTCTGAGAGTTAATCTTGGCTGTTGGCCAGAGTTGGATCCGGTGGTTGAGATTTTGGCAGTTGTGGATTTAGTTGCCTATATATAGAGCTTGAGCCATAGAAGTGGCGATTATTATCTTTTAAACATTCTTTGAGAACTCAAAGTCCTTCCTGCTCATCTTTTTTTGGTGATCATCTTTGCATTATGTGATGGCATCAGATCATGTTGACCGACGAGCTCTTCTGGTAGAGTTCCATTCAAAGGTGACTCAAGCACAGAAGAGGATTCTCCATGGGAGATTTGATAACCCTAGATATTACGAGCTGATGGGCCCGACGAGGTCGGAGGGCGTTTACGATCACGGGCCGGATCAAGCTCCGCTCTACCTGAGGCATATGGAGTATGGACTGTGGTTGCCCCTGCACCTCTTCCTTCAGTATGTTTTCACGGTGTTAGGGGTATCACAAGTGTAGATGAAGCTGAATGTTATCACCACCTTGGTGGGGGTTCATCGTGATTTACCATTGGTTAGCGATAAAACCATTCTTGTGGGTCTTGGGCTGGTTGGTGTCTGTGAAGGTGAACCAGACTAAACCCCATTTTCATTTTCAAATAGTAGGGAAATCCAGGCTCATCACTAGCCTTCTTGACTCGCACAAGGATTAGAAGGAGAAATTTGTCTTGGTCGTAGGGGACGACCTGGAGTTTGGCAGCTCAAACTAGCCCGAAGTAAGGAGGAAGGTGCTCAAGGAGGGTGACTTGCTTGATACCACGAGGGATGCGCTTGATCAGATCAAGGCATACACTGGCTCTCGTTGAGTCGATCATCTGCTTGACAACTTGGTCTTGCAAGTTGCCAATGTGTCGATCGTGCTTCCTTCTGCCAAGGACCAGGAGAGGTCTTCGGCCCTTATCTTAGGGCTTGCAGAAGCGGCAATGGTGCCGACCCCTCCTTTTGGCCGACCCTTAGGAAGGGTCGTATGCTAGGCCCGTGAAGTGTCTTCGCCGTGACTTTCCCCCAATGGAGGTCGAGATGACCGAGGTGAAGCCTCCTTCCACTCTCGTCTATAGACAAAGGAGGAGGCCCTGAAGGGGAGAAGAGAAAGAACCTTGAGCGATGCTCGAGACAGCTAAGACCGACGTCATTCACCTGCACGAGTTGGCCCCAAAAGAGCCAATCAAGGCTCCTCAAGAAGAGGGAGCTGAGCCTAGAGCTCCAGCTAATGAGGGAGGATCGTCCACCTATTACAACGAGTCAACTCATCAGGGGAAAGAGCCAGTTGAGGAGAAGATGACGTCTCCCACTAAGGCTGGAATATCCCTTTCTTAACCACGTCACCGAGACCGGAGAAGAAGAATAGGAGAGGATGAGATAGTACCTTATTAGGACTTTAGAGTTCAGCCTCGATATGGACAGGAGCTTGACCTAGAACACCGCTACCAGCCTGTTTGCCATCTTGACGCTAGGGGGACAATCTTGGGCTCTCTCCTGACTCATTCAAAGGTGATCGAGCAGTTCTGGCTTCCTCGGGATGAGGAGTTTCTGCAAGGGGTTCCCGATGCTGGTCTTCACCTAAGCCTTTACAGTTACTTGGTTCGAGGCACTTTGTTAGAGAAAGAGATATACGGACTTCATATCTCAAGCTTTTAGAGGAGGTTGCTTCCCTGAGGTCCGGTAGAGGGGTCAACTCGAAACGGGCTGCGAGGACGCCAGCCCCAAGAGCTTCTGAGATTGACGAGCTAAGGTAAGAACTGGACAAGAGTAACAGGAAGACCATGAGGCTAGGTGAGGTCTTTAGGAGAGGGACCATGCTAGCGTGCAGGTAGAGGTTGATAAGTAGGTGGTGATGCATGCGAGGCGTTAGATGGATAGGGGAGGATGTAAAGCTCGTCAAGCTTCAATAGGAGGTTTCCTGCATGCAGGGGTCGCTGGCAAAGTCCCAAAGTCAAAATGCCCATCTTGAGTCTGAGCCTTGTCACCAGAAGATTATTGAGGGGTATTGCTAGGGTCTCACTGGGAAAACTAAAGTAGCGATAGCCCACAAGATCGGGTATGACTACCTCTCGGTGTAGCTTCCAGTCAAGATGAGGAACCCACCGACCACTTCCACTATCCTCCCATTATTGCCAAGTGTCTGGATGAGTTGGTGGAGGTAGAAGCACTTGGAGGGAGACTCGATCTTAGCGAGGAAGAGGGGGAGTCAGAAGGAGGAGGAGTTGCTTGACTCCTCTGTCGGCTGCTCCCAATAGCTCCTTACATGTGACTCCAAGAGCAGGAATGGACGTCTCTTAGTCTCCTATAACTTTCCTGTCTCTCACCTTTTGATTGTATATATGTACATGTGTGTACCTTATAAATATTCTTCGTAAATGAATAAAGAGATTTTTGAGCCAGAATTACTTTTCTGCTGTGCAATCTCAATTTGTGTCTTCTAGATGAATTAGCCCTATCTCTGACTTGTGAACTTAACTGCTGACTCGAGGGGACTCGTCCTTCGTTGAGAAGATGCGTCTCGAACTAGAGCAATTGTTTCTGATGTGTTTATTTTTTTTCTAAGTTTAAAGCTAGTTGAGTCGGTGGCTTTTGCTAATTGGCATCTGAACTCAAAGTCTTCTTTTTTGAAGTCTGTTGTCGGCAATTGAGAGTCGACTAGGTCTAGTCGACTGTTCACTGAATAAATATCTTTAATTAGTTTCCAGAAGCCTTTATTGGGCAGGTAAAATGTTATTGTTTGAAACGACATGATGACGCTGTCTGCTGTCAAAGAGTTATGGCGTCGCTTTGATTTTTGAGTGAAGAGGCATAGAGTAAAGGGGGAGGCACTTCGAGTTTTGTGTGAACAGTTTGAGATTCCAAGGTGTATCTCATCCGTTCATTTCAGAACGAGCCGACTATCTAGATTATTCCATGTGTCCCTCTTGGGTACTATAAATAACCCACTGGAAGCAAAGAAGGATTTCCTTCACAAACTTCCGCTCAAAATCTCCAGTGCTCATCTTTCTTAGCTTCTCAAATCTCCTTACAATTAAAATTCTCATGGCTTCTTAGACTTTCATTGCTGGACATAATGAGGAGAAGATCGCTCTTCTCTGACCAATCCACTCAAAAGTCTGCATCAGAGAGCTCGAGAAGTACTACAAGCTCTATGATCTCCCAAAGGCTTTTACACTTGCAGCACTAAGTGGGGGGTGAGTCACTATACTGCCATAGCCAGAATAAGGTGTCGTTGTACCTCACCCATCTCGAGTATGGGCTCCGGCTGCTGCTTCATCCCTTCATTAGGGATGTGTGTATTTCTTTGGGGGTTTCCCCTCTCATTTCACCCCAAATGTCATTAGGGTTCTAGTGGACTTTATCGTGATCTGCCACCGGGTCGGCGTCTTGCCGAGCATGTGCCTGTTAGAGAATCTGGTCAGCGTCAAGTCGATGAGAAGGGACCCCTACTACTTCCTCCACTATACTGGGGATTATAAACTTATTTTGGACGCTCCAGAGTCCAATAGGGACTGGAAAGAGCGGTTTGTGTGGGTCTTTGGTGCTAACAGCATCCTCTCCTCCCCTGACTGGCTTGAGATCAACAAGGACACGTTGAAGCCGTGCGTCCTTACTACTAAGGAGAGATGGAAACTAGAGAAGATCCGCTCCTATGCTAAGTCTCAGGAGAGAGGAAACCTCTTCGAGACGGCATCTCTCTGGATAACGAGCGTCTCCATAGTGCCCCTCCCCTACTAAGGCCGACAAGGTGAGGGCGAGTCTGTTGGCTCTCCTCCTTGAAGAAAACCGTAAGAGGAATTCAAGGGGGAAGAATCAAGCTCGTCCATGAGGTAGAAAGTGGACGAGATCGCTGCCTAACTAGTCGGGCAAAGGGTGAAGGCCAAGAAGAAGGCCAAGGACCAAGGGACCAGTAGGCCAACTAGGCAGGTCCAGGTCGACTCGGCTGAGCAGCAACAGTTGGTCGTCCTAGCTGTTCGGCCGGATGATGTCATCATTATCAATGACTCTTCCCCTAGGCCAGAGGAGGCGGCTCCAGTAGTTACGGCTGTTGAAATTAGGGCTCTTGCTAAGGAGGCACCTGTCCCGAGCCCTACGCTCGAACCATCCGGCAGGCCAGATAAGGAGCCTACCGAGACTTCTGGGGGTGCCAAAAAGCAAGCAGCACTCCCTCCAGAATCTATGGCGGGCGAGGCTGGCAAGGAGGAAGAGGACATCTGGCCTTTTTGCCATTAGACCTTGGAGCTTGGCCCTTAATTCTAGGAGAAGACAAAGACCATGTTGCTTGCAGTGCTGTCGAGCCCCTATTCTCCCAGGAGGGAATTCCCAAAGGGCTAGAGGTTTGTCGCGGTGATGCCTCTCGACATAGAGATCTTGATCTCGGGGTCTTCAAGTACCCTAACCTAAGCTATCCAACAATTCACCCTCTTGAAGGATGAGGGGTTCTTGCAGGAGATGCCAAGTGTTGACTTGCACTTAGCCCTCCATGCCTACTTGGTTCGGGGGGCCTTGGTGGAGGCAAGGTTGTTCAACCGGCTCGCTAATATATACAACTCTCCGCTTGAGTAGCAAGCAGACCTGGCTAAGGAGAAGATGGCCAGGGAAGAAGCAGAGAAGAGGACCGCTACCTTAGAGGCTGAGCTGAACATGATCGAGGCCAGCTAGCACTAGGAGGTGGATGCAAGGGAAATGCTCCTTAGGGGTTCATATCCCATGGCGTCAAGCAAGCGGCTTCTACTGAGAAGCTCCAAGGTGAGGTGGCTTAGCTGAAGGGGAAGGTCGGCCACCTCTAGCAGGGAATCTCTGAGCAGGATGGCAGACTGACTGCTTTGGAGGGAGAGCTTGAGTCCGAGAGGCACCTCAAAGCAATAGCCGAAGAGGATGCTCGATCGAGTGGTCTTTCAGTCGAATAACTAAGGCAAAACCTCGAGGAGGGGCGGTTGCCTCATCAAGCATCCATAACAATTGTCAAGGACACGGAGGATCAGCTCACTCGCCTGGACTCAGAGCAGTATAGGGCAAAAGTGGTCGACGACTGGTATCAGGGTCCTTTAAGTAAAACTGTAGGCTGTCTAAAAATTATAATAGATAGCTAACTCTCCATCAAACACTGATGATGGAAGGTACAATCTGACGACTTCCAGAAGGCCACAATTTGAAGAATTTCACATAGATCGATGAAGATTATAATCTGACGACTTCATGACAGCTCCAATCAATAACTTCCATAATCAACATCGGGAGTTACAATCTGACGACTCTCACATATCAAAGAGCTAAAGTAAAGATTATAAAACGACGATCTTTGTAGCGCTCTGACAGAAAGAGACTATAAATCGACGGTCTCTTCAAACTAAGACGTGGAAGTCCTCCCTACGTACCATCATCAAGACACGACACCAATGTGAGCACAAACATAGCTTCATCCGCTGCAAACAAGCCTCATATATGAGATGATTAATCTTGATGGCTGCGACAACAACATGGCTGATATTATATTAGCAACTATTAGAGGTGCTGATGAGCAGTGTAATGATTTTAGAAAAGCGGGAAGATCTAGAGAGCTGTAAGCGAATATTCGGCATGCTGAGAAGCGCATGATCAAGCCATGCAAAGAGATCTTAGTGGAGATTGTGACTTGCAGTTGATAGAGCGTTATTGAGATGCCTCAATTGTCACAAATGGCCTGAATAGGACCTTCTCGACTGGTCATTGATGTCATCCATATATAAAGACAGAGAAGGTATCCGCAGCTCTAATCGCTGCCAACGCAGCTCTAAGCGCTGCCCAACGTAGCTCTAATCGCTGCCAGACACAGCTCTAATCGCCGCCAGACGCAGCTCCAAGCACTACCCAACGTAGCTCTATACCGCTGCCAGACGAAGCTCTAATCGCCGCCAGACGCAGCTCCAAGCGCTGCCCAACGCAGCTCTAAGCGCTGCCCAACGCAGCTCTATACCACTGCCAGACGCAGCTCTAATCGCCGCCAGACGCAGCTCTAAGCGCTACCCAACACAGCTCTAATCGCTGTCAGACGAAGCTCTAATCGCCGCCAGACGTAGCTCTAATCGCCGCCAGACGTAGCTCTAATCGCCACCAGACGCAGCTCCAAGCGATGCCCAATGCAGCTCTATACCGTTGCCAGACGCAGCTCTAATCGCCGCCAGACACAGCTCCAATCGCTGCCAACGCAGCTCCAATCGCTGCCAAACGCAGTCCTATACTGCTGCCAAACGCGCTTTCAGACATTGCGCCAGAATGAAAGTCAAGGCTCTGACTTATTCAAACGCGATCCATACGGTTACGAGAAAACTGCTGTTCACCCACGATCGGGAGAGTGGTTTACATGGGTTGTTATATCCGATTAATAGGGCAACTAAACTCTCATCTAAGCGAGGATTATGGGGGCAGTTACACCCCTAATCTCTCTATAAATATCAACAAACTCAACAGAGTTAAGGAGGGGATTGGAGTGAGGAGATTTTCTCTAAAATTGGAGCGGATTTTTGAAAGAGCAGATTTTTGAGAATCTGAAGGCAACAATCTTCAACAAACTGAAGATTTTCGGATATTTGATACTTGGCTTATTAACCAAAGTATTTTGGTTCAAACAACTATTTTCTCACCAGAGTTTGTCACTCACTCTGAGGTACAATACTCGTGGAGAGTTCTTGAGTAATTCAACCATATAAGTCATTTTTTCCAGCAAGTTGAGACGTTCGGATCGTCAACGAGAAGCAAATTCGACGTGAGCATTCGAGGGAAGCATCTCATCGCCACCGTGAAGAACCCAGTTTTAAACAAAGGGGAGAATCAAATTTATTCTCTTCTCTTTTGTAACAAGGAATTCAAATTGTAATTCGAGAGTTGAGAGAGTTGTAAATATTCTTTTTCTAAGCAGTTAGAGAGAATAAAAATCAAATACAATTCTTTCACTATTTTCTTGTTACAACTTTTTCGACAAAAAAAAACTAAGGTGGCCTTGGCTTGCAAGGCTGGAGTTGACTACCTGGCCTCATTGCTCCCCTGCCTCTCATCCCGAGCTTAATCGCCTCTACCCTCTCTAAGTTTCTTACTATCTTGACCTCCTAAAGGAGATTGAGGTGAGTGGAGGGGGATTGGAGTTGGCATTGGATGATGGTAACAATGAGTTGGGGGATGATCCTGGAGAAGACCCTCCCGATTCCTCTTCTGCTGCTCCTACCCCTACCACTCCTGCAAAGAACCTCCCAAGCCCTACTCCTAGATCTGGTATCTAAGGGCTTGTATCTTTTCTTTTCTTTTTGTAAATATCGACATGCCTTGTTGTAAATATTGACATGGATAATGTAATAAAGTTTATTTATAATAAACTTTGAAAATTAGAATAAAGATTTGAACTTTACTCTTACTCTGGAACTTGCCTTGTTCCTTGTTTTTGCTCTGTTAGCTTGTAGCTTTGTTTTGATTGAGAGAATGAGTGCTGATTGTTGTGAGTCGGTCATGTTATGACGACCTGAGTGTTGAGCGATCAAGATGACCAGCTCATTTACACCTCTTGCTGGCGTGATGTTTGGGTCTTTTATCGAAGAAGACCTACCAGGGCTTATTCAGGATGTCTATGTCTTTTCGGCAAATGACAACCAAGAGGTTAGGTGCCTAGGTCTTAATATGGACACCTAGGACTTATCGCCTACTGAGGGCTACCCTAAGGGCCAAACGACAAAATGATAACCCGGAGCTTGAGTGCCTAGGTCTTAATGTGGACGCATAGGTCCTATCGCCCTACTGAGGGCTGTCTTGAGGGCCAAACAACAACATAACAACCCGAAGGTTGGGTGCCTAGTGTTGGCCTCTTTTGTTTTGACGATGTTTAACAAATAATTTATCGCTAATATTATTTATCTAGTGTTTGTGTATTTCTATTTATTATAGACAAACAATGAGTTGGAGAATGGATGGAATTGCGCATTCACGATCATATCCAATAGACGTTGGCGGAATTGTGGAGTGAAGCCTATGCAATTCAAATTGAAGATCCAAGTTCTAGCTTCATCCGCAAGTATACCAAGTTGAGCTACATCAAAGATCTGTCAAGCTTGGGTATATTTAGTTTAGGTTTTATATTATGTGTGTTAGTACTTTAAGCTCAATCATATATACACACACATATTTGTTTTTTATATATATAGTTATATATATACACAAGTTTTGGTTTATGGATTTAACAATCATTGTATACATATTTCATTAAGTCTATAAAATATCTCATAGGGTTTCAAAATATTGTTTATGTCAAAACATCAAATTTCATGTATATCACATTTTCATGTTTTGGACACACTTGCAAAATACATAAGTTTTCACAAGTGGGAAATTCAATTTAAGAAATTATTTTTCTAACATGTTTAATTTCATATTTATAAATGTTTTCCAAAGCTTTATTAAATTTGGAATTAAGTTGTTATGATTATTTGAATTTACAAAATTAAGTTTTTAATAAGCTCATGTTCGTGCACATGTTCGTGCATGTTTTTGTAAAACTGATGTGTTTTCACAATTGGGAAATGTGATTTGAAAATTTTCTTCGTTTGTATGTTTATCATCATATATACAAACATTTCTCTAAGTTTTACTAATTTTGGAGTTGTTTTGTTATTTTCAATTGAATTTACAAAATCGAGTTTTTAGTAGTTTTTTTAGAAACTATATATCTATATTCAAATATTTATTTCTCTCAACTGAGAAGTGATATTTTAGAAATTCACTCTCTAATTTTTTTATCTACATGTCTAGAATCTTCCCTCAAAATTTTAAGATTTTTGGAGTTGATTTACTATTTTTAATTGATTTTACAAAGTTAGATACACAAAATTCCGGAATCTGTCAAAATCAGAAACTATCCGTGAACAGTGCGATCGACCGCTACAGTCGACCGTGCTATAGTACGGTCGACCACCACGGTTGACCGTCTATAGTCCAAAGAGTATTTTTATAGTTTTATTTCTCGCGGTTGACCGTCGAAGTTACCGTTGCACAGTAACAGTAACTTGCTGATTTTTGTTTTTTAGTGGGTTTTTAGGATTTTTTGAGTTGTTTTCTTCAAGCCTATATATAACCCTTTTCCATAACTATTTTTCACAACAAAGAGATGTTTTAAACAAATTTTTACAAGGGTTTAAGTTTGTTTAAGTGTTTGTTTACAAAATTGGGTTTGTGAAGATTGTTTCACAAGAAGAGGAGATCAACTTGGGTTTGAGCTTTTAATTTCACATCTTCATCTCTCTTGTTCTAGAGAAGTTTTTCTAAACTCAATTCTAGCTTTGTATTTATATTTATCATTGATTATTATCTTCATTAAGCTAGATTTATATTGAGTTTACATTTGATTTTGTTGTTTCTCATTGTTTGCACACACAACCATTGAGCTTTAGTATTTTACACGTATTGTATATTTGGATTATGGGGAGCACATCCTTGAGAGTGAGCTACATTGTGTTCCCATCTATTGTAGAGAACAATTTATTTGTATTGTGAGCATTATTGTGAGATACACTTTGTAATACACTTGTACACCGAGAGGAGCGTGTGGTGAGAGACGGGGTCGTCCCAAGAGGAGTGGGGTAGTGCTTAGAGGTAGGTATAATTCCTAACACTTGAGAGAGACACGGGCTAGAGACAAACACTTGAGAGGGTGTAAAGTGTGATTGCACTAGTGTGAGATTGTAAAGTTTTCGATGAACTAGAAAATCGAGTGTGAGATGTAAACGTTATTCGGGTGAGCGTAGAAAACCTGGTTGTGATAGTGGAGATCTCCTCGAGGTGAGGAGCGGAGACGTAGGTCAAGTGGTTAGACCGAACTCCATGATCATACTGTTTTGTTTGTGATTGCATTGGCGTACCTATCCTTGTATTCATATCTTATATCGCCTTTGTGTATTGCTCTTCACATTGACCTATCACTTTGTAGATTGTTTATTTGCCCTTGTATTAGTTTATATATCCTTGCATATAATTCATCATATATGTCATTGCTAGGATACTTCTCTTTGGCTATATTGCTCATTCTCGCTTATAACATATTGTATATCTATCTTACAAGAATAACCTGTTAATTATTTTTAATTAGCATAAAATTAGATTAGATTAGCATAAGACCCTAATCACCAACCTCTAGGGTCTAACACCTAGGTCTTAATGTGGATACCTAGGTCTTATCGTCCTACTAAGGGCCGCCTTGAGAGACAAACGACAAAATAATAACCCGGAGGTTAGGTGTCTAGGTATTAATGTGGACCCCTAGGTCTTATCGCTCTACTGAAGGCCGCCCTGAGGGCCAAACAACAAAATGACAACCTAAAGGTTGGGTGCTTAGGTCTTGATGTGGACGCCTACATCTTATCGCCCTACTAAGGGCCACCCTGAGGGCCAAACTGTAAGATGCAAGAGCTAACTGAATGGCAAGTGTGCCTTGGGTTTATCCTGAGAAGGCACCAATGGCTTAAGATTCCTGTATAGGTTTGGCACTACGAGAGTGCGAGACAAAGAGTCAGTTTCAAAAAGGATTTTCATTAATAATAAATAAAACTTTATACAAAATTATCGAAAATATCTCCTCAAGTGCTTAATATTTCAGGGATGTTGTAGACTCTTCCATCTAGGGCCCGTAGTCGATATGTACCTGCTCGCAGCTCTTCAAAGATTGTGTATGGGCCTTTCTAGTTTTGAGCTAGCTTGCCTCTTTAGGTGTCTTTGTCGAAAGCAGCTTTGTGAAGGATGAGGTCGCCAGCGTTGAATCTTCTAAGTCGGACTTTACTGTTGTAGTACCAAGCTATCCATTGTTGATTAGTGACTTAGGTTCGGAGTGCTTTCTCGGGTGTTGTCTAGGAGATCGAGCCCTACCCGAAGTCTTAATGAGTTCAAGTCCTCGTCGAAATGCTATAGTCGGATGGTTAGCATGCCTAGTTCGACTGGAGTGACTACCTCGGTGCCATAAGCTAGCTTGAATGGAGTCTCTCCTGTTGAGTTCTTGTGAGTCGTGCAGTACGACCAGAGGATACTAGGCATCTCTTCAACCCAGTTCCCTACTGTAATGTCCACCTTCTTCTTTAATGCTTGGAGGATGCATTTGTTGACAGCCTTTACAAGGCCATTGGATTTGGGGTGGGCGACTGAGGAGAACTTGAGGTGGATGTTGTAATCCTCGCAAAAGGTCCGGAAGCCTCCACTGTCGAACCGAGTATCGTTGTCAGTCACAAAGGACCGGTGCACACCAAAACGACAGACAATAAACTTCCATACAAAATTTGTGACGTTACTCTCACCAATCTTAGCCAGTGGTTCGTCTTCAATCCATTGGTGAAGTAGTCAATTGTGGCAATGAGAAACTTTCTCGGTCCCAAATCTAGGGGGAGAGGACCCAACTAATCCATCCTCCATTGAGCAAATGGTATGAGACTCAGGATGGAAGTTAATTCGGTGGCCGCTACTCGCGGAATAGATGAGAAGAACTGATACTTCTTGCACTGAGAGACGAGTCACATTGACTCAGCTAACATAGTGGGCCAATAATACCCTTGGAGGATGACTTTCTGCGTGAGGGTTTCGAGCCCCAGGGTGGTTTCTACATGTGCCCTCTTGAATTTGCTTGAGCACATAATTGACATCTGGTGGCCAAAGGTACTACAGATAAAGTCCTATACCGCTGCTCGAGTATGACATTTGATAGAGCAGTCCATCGATCATAAGGTAGCAGCATGAATTCCTCTAAATTCCACTGGCTTTGGCAGGATCTTCAAGCAAGGTGGGGGAATAGCTAAAGTAGTTTGTGTTGGCTGTGGAAGCCGGCTGAGGAGTTCGTTAGTGAAGGTAGCGAGTTGTGTTGGAGACATTGAGAAATTTTTTGAGCTATTTCTTCAAGCTGAGCTTGAGTAACTTAACTCAGGTGTGGTTCTATAGGGTGAGATTGGTCAGTCCTATCTTTAAAACCAGACATGTTCTCTCAAAAAAGAAAAAAGGACACCAACTGTTGATGATGATTAACCAAATAGTCAAATGTTTCCGGGGTGAGATTGATGAGGGGACACTCACTTCTCCGAATATTTAGTTTTGAGTAGAGTAGCTTTCAGCATGCATAAAGTAGAAACTCATGAGAAGACGGGGCTTGATTCCCCTGTTATACCTCCAATGATCAAGCTAGCTGATGAACTTGAGTTGAGAAATGAAGAACTGTAAGAGTTCTTGTGTATAGTGCAGTATAATTAGCAGATATTCCAAAAAGCCAGTAAAAGATCAGAAGGTCCAAAGTCTAAAAATAGTCTAAAAAAGTCCTATTCTGTTGAGAATTGTACCTCTATTTATAGTGGTGCTAGAAGGGTAGAATGGACACTTCGGCCGAGCACAGGAGTGAAGAAGTATGGGCTGGTGGCTGCGTTAGTACCTATTTTTCACGTGCTGGTTGGCGAGTGAAGGAGAGATCACCTCAGCATTAAATGAGAAGTGATCGGAGGCATGACGGTACTGACGTGGTCCGATGAATCATGAAGACTATCAGGGCTAGAGGTATGATGCGCGTGCCAAACATTAAATGCGACGCCGACGTGCTGTCAGCGGGAGAGACTCGAGGTTGAATTCGTCCTTTAGCTTCGCCAAGAAGTAACGTCTTTCGAGTTGACCTCATGAGGCGTCAGATAACTAGTCGAGTGGGCTCGTTGGGAGTCGTCTTCAGCTAGAGGATCGACAAGCACCGTCATTCGTGTCGACATAATGAGATGTCGACTCGACGGGTCAGCTACGTCGGAATCCTTGGTTATATTGACCGTCAATTTGACTTAAGCGGTGCATGCATAGGGACACATGTCCATTGCTAGCAAAGGGTCGTACTTAGGTGACTGAAAACACCATAACACATTGTATATCATAATACGGAAATATAAGCCCTATATCAAATAAACCTCCAAGTTTCCATTCTTTCCCAAATTGTCATCTGCATACCTTACCAAGTGCCTCAGTAGTCAATATAGGGGCTGTTTGTTTGCCTAAAAAAGAGGGAAATCAAAGAAAAGGAAACCTATTTCTAAGAAAAATAGGTTTTGAGATTGTTTGGTTGGCTAAAAAAAGAAGGAAATCAAAGAAATGGAGATGAGATGAGTTGTCACCTTATTATAGGATGATGTGAGTGATTTTTTAAGAAAAAACTTGTTTTGATGTTGTTTGGTTGGCGGAAAAAATAAGAAAATGAATTATAAGAAACTTATTTCTTGTATTAGGTTGTTTTCTTTTGTTTGGTTATTTCTTAAAAACAAGAAAATAGATGAGATGAGCTGAGTTGTCATTATATTATTGGATGATGTGACCCACATTTAAGGAAATTATTTTCCTAGCTTTTTGGGAGGAAAACAAAGAAATGAAATGTTAATGAGATGAGATAAGTTGTCACAATCTTATTGGATGGTGTGAGTAAATTTTAAATATGAGATGAGATGAGTTGAGTGATGTTGTGGATGAAAATAATATTTTATTAGATATGGTGGATGTGATGGATGAGTTGTTGGATGAAAATAATATATTATTAGATGTGGGGATGAGTTGTTGGATAAAAATAACATTTTATTAGATGTTGTGTGTGAGTTTTAAGGATAAAAATGTGTGAAATTGTATTTTTTGAGACTTCTTGGTTTTCATTTCTATTTTTTGGTTTTTTAGGAAATAACCAAACAGGCCCATAAAAAATAGAGAAATGTAGCCGTTGCTCTTTGATCACGTGATTTTAGAGAAAGGGCCTGTTTGTTTCAGGCTTTTATAGAAATGGATTAGGAATTGGGTTCTGACAGTGGCATTTTCGTAAATTATGGATTCTTTGTGAATCCTATTCTGGAGTTTGGTTCATCAAAATTTTTTGGGATTACATCTTCTACACAGTAGCTACAGTTGTCCTTTTTTGTAGAAACCCAAATCCGAGCATTTGCTTCCGATTTGGGCGAGATTTCTGACACTTGAGCTTCCCCGTCGATTCCGATTCCTGGCTTCACACTTTCGATCCCTAGATCTGGAATCGCTCTGCCGCTCCCGCCTCAATCGCCCTCTTCCTCGCGCCTCTGCTCCCGCGCTTCTTCGTCTATGATGATACTTGGGGTCGGGCCTCTTTCTCGAAACCCTAGCTCTTGATTTCCACGAGATTGTTGCTGGTTTTCTTGCCTTCGATTCTTGGTGATCCCTTCTGGTTGGGATCTTCTTCAACTTGGGTTGGGATCTTCTTGATTTCCACGAGCTTGAACGTCGGCATTTTCCCCTCTGCAGTAAGGTATAAAAATTTCCCCCTTTTACTTTGTCCATTTTTTCCAGTGATTTGAAAAATTAAATTTAATTTTGAAGCATATGAGAAATAGAGGCGCACACACAGCAATTTCAATGATTTGTTCGATTAATTTCATAATATTACAGCAAATTAATTCATGCCGGTCTCTGTGTAGTGGATTTTTTGTAAATTTGCAAGAATTAGGTTGTTAGGTACATTAATTTCATGCGGATATCCGATTTGGGCGAGATTAATTTCATAATATGTTTCAAATCAGTATTTGAAGAACTTAAATTGCTGTTTTTTTTAACTTTATTTAATTTTTTTGTGTGCGTGTAAATTATTAGTGATCTAACCATATAGTTTGTTTGTTTTGGGTCTATCTTGTTTGTTTAGAATTGTGTGAGATGGAATGCAACATTAGTTAAAATAATTTATTATTGCAATTAGATTTCTTGCTTTAAAAGAAATAAATATTTGTATCAATTATCTACTTAATTTTGACAAGAAATAAGTAGTCATCTTAAGCTGTAACTATATGATAATATTAAAATGGTTGTAGATGGATATGGAAGATGAGGAAGAATTGAAGAGGATGTGTGCTAATACAGCTGTCTGCGCCGTGGTCACTTTGGTAACATGTATTTTGAGAATGCGTGCTAAGCGCAAGAGAATATCAAATTGTTCGAAGCAAGAAAGGATCAGAAAAATATATTGTAGAGAGGCTCACTTCAGACGTGTACTGGAGGGCTATCAAGATAGCTGCCAATCTTATATTAGAATGAGACCGAGGGCCTTTTTTAAACTTGTTGAAGTAATGAAAGCAAACGGGTTATTAAAAGATACGAGACACGTTCAAGTTGAAGAACAACTTGCTATGTTCCTGAGTATTGTTGGGCACAAATCTAAAAATAGAATAATAAGAACTGAGTTCATAAGATCAGGGGAAACAGTTAGCAGATATTTCAATAAAGTCTTGCAAGCAATGAATGGATTACGTGATCGGTACATGAAGCAAGCCCCAAAAGAAGTTCCCGAGGAGATTGCAAACAACTCAAATTATTTTCCTTACTTTAAGGTAAATTAAATACATACAACTTAACAATTTTCCAAGTAAACTTATTTTTATTTAACTATGTATAATTTATAATTTTTTATAGGACTGCATTGGTTTGATAGATGGCACACACGTCGACGCGGTGTTACCTAGTGACCTAGTTGCACGGTTTAGAGGGCGAAAAGGGGTCACCCAAAACATCTTAGCAGCCTGCACCCCAAACAAACTATTTACTTATGTCTTGGCTGGCTGGGAGGGGGCAGCAAATGATTATAGGGTATTACAAGACGCCCTGTCCAGACCACAGCCTTACGGGCTCCGAGTTTATGATGGTATTCATTCTCACTTGTGCACATTATAGAAAATATACTAAATACTTGGCAATATTTGAGATTGTAAAATATTGTTTAATTAATGTAGGTAAATATTACCTATGTGACGCTGGATACACCACAATGCCAGGTTTCATATCCCCGTATCGCGGTGTCCGATATCATTTAAAAGAGCACACCGGTAGGACACCAAAGAATAGGAAGGAGTTGTTCAATTTAAGGCATTCATCTTTAAGATCAAAAATTGAGTGCACATTTGGGATACTGAAGAATCGGTTTAAAATTCTTGCGGGGAAGCCGAATTATCCATTTCCCACTCAAGTGGACATTGTACTAGCGTGTACTGTGTTACACAACTTTATTGCCATGGAGGATCCGGATGATGATATTTTAAATGAAAATGTTGAAATTGATGAAGATACTGGGGAAGAGACAAATGAGGACGATTCGAATGTGGTGGACTATACTCAAAGTAGGTCACAAAGAGAGGATCGAGATGTTAGAAATGAATGGAAGGAGTTACGAGATCAAATTGCTTGGGCGATGTGGGTGGATTATTGCGCAAAGTACAATGGTGGTAACACAATGGAGAGCGGTTTAACTTAGTGTGGTATTTGTCCTATGGCTATGTAATAACTTGGTGAATTTTAACATACTGTTCGCATCGATTTTGTTTATTGTTTCTTTTCTTGTAACAAACCATTACTACTTTTATCACTTGCTATTTTGTTATGTTGTTTGAATTACAAATATCATCGTTTACTATATTACTTGATAAATGCATACATATATGGATATTGATTTATATTTCTTTATTGTTAATATGGCTATGCTTACAAAATATGTTACGTATGGCTAACAATCCGGCAGATAAGCAAAGCGTGCCTTCTCCTTCGAATGCAATGCCAAATCCTACATCAGGGATTAACATGAACTACATGCCTGTTCGACCACAGCCATTCACCTCACCTCCGCATACTTTCTCGCCATTCCCACCATGGGATGGTAATTATGGTGGGATGACACAGCCGCCAATGTCATACATGAGCTTGTTAGGCAGTCCACAAGGTTTGATGTTTCCCACAGCCAGTTCTCAAAGTAGTGGACCTAATCAATTTTCACCGAACACTGGTGAAAATTGTGGAAAAGATATTCATGACGTTGATGGTGCGGAGCACACTTCGCCATTGAAAAGAGGGAAAAGATTAGCCCATAAAAATAAGGTTCCGTGTGCCAGGCTGAACTCAAGAGGCGTGGCTAATAAGTTTTGGCTTCCAGAGCACGATGATGTGCTTATTCCTTATCTTGCAGATTTAGCATTGGATGGCATGAAGCCAGACAAGAACTTCAAGGCTGAAGCTTATAAAATGGCTGCCATGAAAATCAACATGCAATTCAGGACTGATTTCACTCACCTGCATGTCATTAACCACTTGAAAAGTTTGAGGAACAAATTCAATGACATGAAAGCTTGCCTTGATATAAGTGGTGCTGGGTGGGATGAAACAAGTAAAATGATTACATTGGATGAGGAAACCTTGAAATCTTGGGCCCAGGTATAACAAATTCAGCATCTATATTATCACATTCAATTAAATACATTTGATTCTCTGGATTTATAAGTATTTATTATTGCAGGACAAATCCAATTCTAAGTACAAAGCGTACATAAACAAACCCCTTCCTCACTTCAAAAATTTACAAGTTATCATGGGTGATGATCAAGCCAAGGGTGATTTTGTTAGGCCCGTGTACGCTAACATTGGGTCTAGTAGGTCCATACCTATTCCCGATGATGATTGTGAGATTCTAGAGGAGAGTGAAACTGAACCACAGTCTGATGCTTGCAACCAACCAAGGTCTGGTGCTGTTAACCAACCACAACCCACTAGATATAAGACTAAGAGTAAAGACAACATGACTTCATCATCTACCAAAAAAACCAGAAAATCTAATCGTGAAGAGGAAATGCTAACAGCATTTGTTGAGTCCATGTCTCAGTCAATGAGAAATCAACACGTTATACACTGGACTGAGCAGTTGGCTGCAGCGTTGAAGGAACATAGGTCTGAATATTCCGAGGAGTTCCTCGATAGGGTTTTAGACCATTTATATGACAATGAACGTGAAGCTAGGAGGTTTTTCATAAAATCCAAGGAAGGTCAACAGAGGTACATCACAAAATTAGTTAGCGACCAAGGTTGGCCGGATAGCTAGTTTGTTGGGTTTCGATTATATTTTGATGGATATTGTTGTGTTAATTGCAAACTATTAATGTTGCAATATGTATTTTCATTATGAAGAACAGCTATGTCGTTGTGGGATTGATGAATTGCTATATTTGCAATCTTTGTTGCAGGTATATTTTGATTTGAGCTTTGTGCAGCTCATATTGCTGCTGGTTGGTTTGTTGCCTGTTTTAAGCAGCTCATGCTGCTGCTGCTGCTGGTTGGTTTGTGCCTGTTTTAAGCAGCTCATGCTGGTGCTGGTGCTGGTTGGTTTGCGCAGCTCATGCTGCTGCTGGTGGTGGTTGGTTTGTTGCCTTTTGCAGCTCATGCTGCTGCTGCTGGTTGCTGGTTGCCTGTCTTGAGCTTTTTCTGCAGCATGAGCTGGTTGGTTTTGGTTGGTTTGTTGCCTTTTGCAGCTCATGCTGCTGCTGCTGGTTGCTGGTTGCCTGTTTTGAGCTTTTTCTGCAGCATGAGCTGGTTGGTTTTGGTTGGTTTGTTGCTGGTTTGTTGCCTTTTGCAGCTCATGCTGCTG
>BQKN01000193.1:153882-235845 GCA_022839385.1 Asparagus kiusianus
CTGCTGGTTGCTGGTTTGTGCCTATTCCTTGCTTTGTGCAGCTCATGTTGCTGCTGGTTGCTGGTTTGTGCCTGTTCTGAGCTTTGTGCATGTTTGCTGCTGCTGCTGGTCGGTTTGCGCTTGTTTTGAGCATTTTGTTTTTCAGGCTGATGCTGGGGTTGTGGGTTACTTGCTGGTTGGTGCTGTTTTGTTTGAGCTTTTGTTGCTTGTTTTGGTTTTAATTGCCTGTGGGTTACTTGCTGTTATGGTTTGCCTTGCCTTTGGTTTTCCTTGCACTTGATATGTGGCAATGATGATGATCAACGTTTACTGAGAATGCAACCTAACTTACCTCGTTTATTATATCCAGATGAGGCAATATTTGAGATGAGATTGCAGCCTACATTGAATTGGCAATGTCTAGGCGAGGCAATTCATCCTTATAATGCAATCTGTAATAAACATGTTTAAGTTATAGGTGGGGCAATCAATGATGACAAGTTGATATATTTCTGAGCCATACAATATCAATTAGAATTTGTACCCAGTTCAAACAACAGTTTTCATTACATCCTCAGTAGTTCTTGCAAGTACAGGTACATGACATGAAGTTTGTAATAATTAAAATAACACAAAAAATTGCTAAGAAAATTGCAGAAATTTTCCAAACTAGTAGTTGATTTTCGACAAGTCTCAATTCTTTCTTCAGCTTCTTTGATTGCAAAATATATTTTTCTCCGTACCTATTTTCTTGGACATATTGGCTTCCTTGGTTACTTGATGACTCTCCTCTTTCTTCAGCCCATTCGAAAAAATTACATTCTTTATTTGGGAATTTTGCACACCCCCAATAACACCTACCCTTATTTTTACCATTCTTGCACACTTTCATCGGTGTTCTGAGATGGCAGTCGCAATAAACTTCATAATCCTGCCAGCACTCTTCTGATATCATTTTCATGTCGGGTTGGCAAATTGAAGACAATGGGAATTTTATAAATGCTGAAAATGAGAGTGCTTGGATTAGTTGTGAGCCCTCAAGGTGAATTTATAGCCACCATGGCCCTCTTCTAGCCGTTGCTACAGTGTTCTGTCATATTTTTTCAAATCTGGATTTTTAAGCTGAAATTGATCCGTTGCTACAGTGATTCCAGCAAAAAAAATATTTATGGCCTCTTCTAGCCGTTGCTACAGGGATTTTTGAATTGATACAGAGACTAACTGTTGCTACAGTGTCTATTCCCAAAAAAGAGATTTTTTTGAAGCAAACATGGTATTAGGAATTGGACCATTTCTATAAAAGTTGGATTCCTAATCCACAAGGTGAAACAAACATAGAATGCTAAAAAAATAGGATTCCATAAAACTATAACTTATCTATAAAAATTTTATGGATTAGGTTGGAATCCATAAATAAAATAGGATTCCTAATCCTATTCCTATCCTCTATTGAACCAAACAGGCCCAAAGAGACAGCGAGTTAAAAGAGATCGGGTTCCTGTATCCATCATGATTCCCAAATTACCCCCGAATTCAAACAGCCGCAGCGGGTTCTTTCTTCACGCTCAATTTCAAATCCCTCTCAAATCCAGCCGTCCAATTCTCGACACCCCCTCTCTCTCTCCACTAGGATTTTAAAATCGACAAATCCTTCGTCCTTAGCTCAGAGAGTGTGAGCGATCGAGAGAGAGAGAGATTCAAATTTTAAAAAGATCTAGGGTTTCTCCATGAATCGTCTCTAGTTAAAACCCCTAATTTTTACCACGAATCCATTAAAGATCAAAGGATCTCAGTATTCTTCGGTTTTACGTCCTGTTCTTGAATTCCTCAGCCAGGTATTTCCTTCGATCCTCCTCTATCTCATTAATTTCATTACGATTCTTTTCAAATTTCTCCTTTTTTCTCAAATTTGTTGCAGAATGTTGAGGGATGTGAAATTTAGCCGCCGGCATTCCGGCAAGATCCCTCAATCCGAGGAATCGAATGAGAATCTTCCCTTTGATTCGTCTTCTACACCTCACATTGATTCAGATCCCAATAGGCAGCCTTTTAACGCGATTCAAGAGGTAGTACGAAACCCTAAGCTTGGAGGGGATCAAGAAACGAGCTTGAGGAGAAAGATCGAGAGGACTCCCTCCAAGAATCAGAGTAGAGGTGTTTCGGATGCTCAATTTCGCACGCCAGAGAAACAGGCAGCGTCCAAGATCCGGTTCGGGTTTGTCCCCAAGAGTGAACCCGGATCCAGCTGCGGGGATAATGAAGTTACTGCTAATCTACCGCCATTGAGCCGGGGTTTGAGTTTGGGAAGTGGGGGTGGTTATAACTATGGGACTCCTCGGACCTATCGAACTGCTGGGAAAGCGTCATCAGTTCATTCTGATTGTAGTTCAGTTCAAAGTACACCAACAAAGAGTGTTTCGAAGCCAACACACTCAGGGTTTGGTAGCGTGCGGCCTCCTATGAGTGCTGGGAGGACTATGAACTATGCAGTGGCTTCAAAAGGGGTTCCAATGTCGGCTCCAGCTCCTTTGGTTTATGTTGCTGCTGAAGTGCCACATTTTGAACTTAGAGAGGACCCATCCTTCTGGATGGATCACAATGTACAGGTAATAATGCGAGAAATTAGCAATTATATGAATTTTGATAGTTGTGATTTGAACATGGGCCTGAATATGTGTATAAATTATGTTACTTACGGCATATGAATGAGTTTTATTATATTGTGTTTTACTAGCAAAAGAATTGGGAGCAGTTTGAGGTTGACTGATATGAGATGTTTATGAGAACATTTTAGAACTGAAGTAAGAAGCTTCCAACTAGGAAGAAATCGAGAGAGAAGTAACTCAGTACGTGAGTGAAGTTTAAGTTTCGTATATCAGAAAGTCAACCTACTTCTTCAATCTAATGAATTTGTCAAAAAGTTGAAAACTTAATGAACCTCCAGCACAGCTTATTAGATGTCTTTCTTTCCAAAGGCTAATTAGATGAAATTCCATTAGAGGATCTAGTCATTTCAGACTATTCAGGAATAATATCATGGCATCACGTGATTTCTTTACTATTTTTAGTGAAAGATCATGGGCATTCATACATGTTAAGGAGCACGCATTAGATATGTGAAAATACATTTTTTATTTTATTATTATTATTTATTTTTTTAACTTTCTTTAATGTGTATCATCTAAGAACAATGTAAAGTACAGTTATGAATGATGTAGATTTCCCTTGAAAATGTGTCCCTACCATGTATTTGCCTTCAGTTGAAAATTCATCCCAAAGAAAATCAAAATGCTCAATTTGTTGAAAGAGGGCATCTTATAAAAAAGTTTTACTCTAAGCTAGTGATGAAAATGAGGATCTATAAACGAGACACCTGTCTGATAGCTCCATTTGAATAAACTATATAGGCCATTTAGTGAAAAGGTTATTCCATATTGTAAACTGAGGTGGGTTAAGATGCTTTGTGTCGAATATTCACTGTCGTACCTAGTTAAATGTGTTGGGTTTTTTATAAGGCTTTACGTTAAATGCACAATGTGCCTAGGTGTCTTTTGTTGCCTATAGACGCATGTAATTTTAAGAACACAAGAAACCCTACTTTTCTTACAAGTATTTGAAAGAAAACAAGGAACATCTATAAAGGAAGATAAAGAAAGGACCGAGAAATGCAAACTGTTAAAACATTCTTCCTTAGTTGCTTCCAACATCCTTGATTTCATGATATTTTTGTAAGGAATCTCTAGTTGGGCTAGGATTCTGATCTGGCTTGCTGTCTATTTATTCAAGCAGCAGAATCTTACATGAAACCAAAGAGCTCTATGAGAGTAAATGCAATATAGAGTACGACCCTCATTTTTCTTCCGTTCTTTTTTTTTGTTGGGTAAAAAATTGAATTGTATTTGACCCTGTAAGATACTCACTTGAATTTTTTTGTTATATTTTTAGGTTGTAATTCGTGTTCGCCCTATTAATAGTTCAGAACAAAGCTTGCAAGGTTATAGCAGATGTCTGAAGCAGGAAAATGCTCATAGCATTACATGGATTGGACAGCCAGAATCACGATTTACATTTGATTATGTGGCGTGTGAGACTATCAGTCAGGTCAGCATTTACATTTAGTAAAATATAAACAAGCTAAGCCATTTTAACTCAACTGGTTATAATATTAAATTGTTATTCAGGAGATGCTTTTTAGAGTGGCCGTCCTACCAATGGTTGAGAATTGCATGTCTGGATACAACAGTTGCATGTTTGCATATGGACAGGTATCCGTTTTACTTTTTATTGTTTGATATATTATTTCCAGCCAATGAAAATTCAATGCTAGTAGGCATGCACTAATGTACACTCTGAATGGTTTCATATTTGAAAATATCTTAGTGTTTGCTAAATTTTCTGCTTCCTGAATCATATGATAACTACTTTTCTTTCTGTCATGTATTTGTATTTGCTACTGTAGACAGGAAGTGGGAAGACGTACACAATGCTTGGGGAGATTGGTGAAGTAGACCTCAGGCCGAGTGCAGATCGTGGAATGACACCACGCATATTTGAGTTCCTATTTGCACGAATTAAAGCGGTAAAATACTAAAATGTCAGAGAAAAATAAAAATAATTTTGTACTATATTACACTGGTTCTTTGCCATCATATTATTGTAGTGTTGCTTTTGATTACCGAAAGAGGGAAGAGCCCATCATATTGTTATATTGTTGTTTTTTAATTACAGGAAGAGGAAAGTCGGAGGGATGAGAAACTTAAATACCACTGCAAGTGTTCCTTTTTAGAGATTTACAACGAGCAGATAACAGATCTCCTTCATCCTTCATCCACCAACTTGCCTGTGGGTTTTGAATTATCTTGACTCTAACTGTTTGAGTTTTTATTTCTCTTAATAGGCTCACCTTATTCCTTTCACCTTTTATTTTCCATGTGATCTGTGTATTATGAATAGCTTTAAAAATGACTTACTGTATGCAGCTACGGGAAGATATACGAAAAGGTGTTTATGTCGAAAATCTTACAGAATTTGAAGTTGAAACCGTTAACGATATTCTAAGGCTTCTTTTTCAGGTAGGGACTATCGTTATACCTTTTCCTTTTACTGGCAAGTTGGTTTTTAATAAAATATTAGTTAAGTTATTAAAAAACTATCCATTTCCATAGCATCTTTATTGTTGCAAATAATTCTTGTTAGGGTGCTGCAAATAGGAAGGTTGCAGCGACAAACATGAATCGTGAGAGCAGCCGTTCACATAGTGTGTTCACTTGTGTGATTGAAAGTAGATGGGAAAAGGATTCAACTACTAATCTACGGTTTGCAAGGCTAAACCTTGTAGATCTTGCTGGCTCAGAAAGGTTAGGCATGATATCTGATTAGTGGATTCATTGTTCTCTTGTGAATAATAACATGAGGCTGTATACTTCACCATGCATTCATTTAAAACAGGCAGAAAACTTCTGGTGTTGAAGGGGAGCGCTTGAAGGAAGCTGTGAGCATTAACAAGTCCTTATCAGCTCTTGGGTATGTGATGCTGTCTATATACTTAATATTTTTGCTAGAGAAAAGTAAAGTGCATTGTAAGCATACTTTTTTGCTTTGACATTGTTGATAAAAAAAATTCATCAGATGATTATTGGTTACATCTTTTCATTTGCAGTCATGTAATAACGGTTCTTGCTGATGTGGCACATGGGAAGCAAAGACATGTGCCTTACCGAGACTCTAGGCTGACATTTCTTCTTCAAGTCAGGATCTAGTTTGATTTATTTGATTTTTTATTAGTCATCTTTATCAGTTCAAATTATTCATAATCTAAGCTTCACAGGACTCTCTTGGGGGAAATTCGAAAACTATGATCATAGCAAATGTTAGTCCTTCAATTTGGTAAGTGATGTATCCCTTCCTTTTGTACATTGTTTTATTCTTGAAGCAAGGTATTGTATCAGTGAAGAAGGGTTATTCAAATTCTTAATGGAGCCCCTTATCATTCCATGCAGCTCTGCAAATGAAACATTAGGTACTCTGAAATTTGCTCAGCGTGCAAGGCTTGTTCAAAACAATGTAAGTGCTGTAATATCTACCAAGTACTCGGGTTACGCTACAACTAAATTTCAGACTGATCATTTCATTGATTATAACTCCCATGTTTATTTAAAACAAAAAGGCTGTTATCAATGAAGATGCTTCGGGAGATATAAGTGCTTTGCAACATCAAATTCGCCTGTTAAAGGTTTGACTTATTATTATCTGATTTCTAATTTCCTTGTAATGGAAAATAAAAGTAGAATGTTTAATCCGTTTCAGGAGGAGCTCTCCTTACTTAAGCGTCAAAATGTCTCGAGGTCATTGTTGTTTCGCTCTGAAATTATGGGAGACAATAAGGATGGGGACCTAGATGCTTCTGTTGAGGAATATTTGCATGTACAAGCACAACTGAGTGCTGAGGAGCCGAATAGTATTGAATCTGGTGGAAGTGTTAGTGTTTCTATTAAGCAGGTAATAAACAGCAGCTGGTTGCTATCAGGATAAATTCAGCTACCTATTGAAGTGTATCTTCAAGTCTTGACAATCAGTCACCTGTTCATGTCTTGGCAATCATCTCTGCTTTTAAGGTTTTTCAGTGAGAGAAAGCCCAGAAATATGCTCTTGCAGTCTTGTTATCATTAGTTCCACTGTAACTTGAATATTGGAGTCTAATCTTGTCATAACGGTTCCTTCACAAGAGATTTCTTTTGAAGATGATAGTGTTCATTGAATAGAAAAGCTAACGTGGATCCATATCATGATATTGAACAGCCAGTTCTCCCAGTTGGTTATTGAGTAAACTAGGTTCTGAAAACTTTCTTGACATCTGCAGATGAAATCATTGGAAGCAACATTAGCTGGTGCATTGCGAAGAGAAAAAATGGCAGAGACTACTATTAAGCAACTAGAGACTGAAATTGAACAGCTAAATCGCTTGGTAGCATTTAGTAACTGAAACCAAGTGCAGTTTTTTATGTGGTATCTAAAGGATATTACTTATAACTGATTATTCCTGGTTCCATTTGACAGGTTTGCCAAAGAGAAGAAGATACTCGCTGCTCCAAAATGATGCTTAAATTCCGGGAAGACAAAATTCATAGAATGGAGGCCCTTTTGGATAAGCATTTACCACCAGATTCATACTTGCAGGAGGAGAATAAAGCACAATCAGAAGAAATACAGTTGCTTCGAGCAAGAGCTGATAAGAACCCAGAAGTGACTCGTTTTGCTTCGGAAAATATTAGACTCTTAGATCAACTTAGAAGGTTTATATTACCGGAACTAATGGTTTAGATTTCTGCCTTTCAAATCACTGAACCTACATTCTTACAGGTACCAGGAATTCTATGAAGAAGGAGAAAGAGAACTACTGCTGGCCGAAGTATCTGAGATGCGCAACCAGGTCTCTGCACCTTTCTTTTATTACGTCTTTTTTGTGGTCTGGTCTGATAGGGTAACGTATGTACATTTTGTTTTTGCAGATTGTTCTAATCCTTGATGGGAAGTCTGAACATGTTCATCAATACGAGCCAGATTTAGAGCTGAAGGTTGTCTTTGTTGCTGCTTATGCCCTTCTTTTCCATCTCTCTGTTATGTATGCTGATAATTCTTATTGTAGGAGGATACACACCCTCAGATTTCTGGTTCTATGCGAGATTCTCAAGATTGTGAATCATTATCTATAGAGGTAGTTGCTAATCTTTTTCTTGTCAATAAAAATGAGATAAAGGTTGATTTATAAATTTGCACCTTAACAAGTTCAAATCCATACTTTTGTTTCTTTTTCTCGTGCGTATTAAGCTAATGGAGACCTCCCAGGAGTTGGAGCAATGCAGAGATAAACTCAACTCTTGCTTAGAAACCAATGCAACGCTCACTAGGTAATTCTTGCTACTTTCCAGGGAATCTGAATTTATTTTGGAAGCCTCCTCCAATCTCTGTATTGTAGTTTACTTATCTTTTTTTCCCCCTTACCTGCAGGGAGTTGAACAATCTGCACGTTGAATTAACCAACATGAAATCTGCATGTAATGATGAGCATTTCAATGTGGAAACTGATAATATGGTATGCATGAACAGAATCAAACTTGTTTACTGATATTGTCGTTCATCCTTGTTTCATTTTTTTTGTGTAATCTTGAAAGAACAATGTCTTCAGTTACTATGTCAAATATTTTTCAGTTACATGAATTACTAGTTGAATTGAATGTGAATTAATTGTGCAACAGCAACCCAGAAATGTTCATTGCCTGTTTGTGATTTTTTTTTCAGGATTTGTCTCTGGCTCCAATTCATTCACCTCCCGTCCCCTCATACTCGTTGAATCATGCTGAAGAAATTTTAAATTTACAACTGGAGCTTGATATACTGAAGACCATTCTTGGAGAAGAGAAATCAACTCGTGTTGAGATAGAGAGAAGAGCTCTGGAACTGGAGAATGAGCTCAAAGAAGTAAAACAAAGTATCTTGCTACATGAACGTAAAGAAATAGAATTAAATGATGCAAAATCTGTCATTGAAGCACTTGAATCCCAGCACATCTTATCAATAAATGAGCTCGAGGAACTAAAGGAGAGCAATAATCAGTTTCTTGATCTTGTAAAGAAGCAGGAGAATGAGATTGCCACATTGAAAAAACAAATTGGTGATATTTATGGGGAAGAGAAGCTATCTTCTGCTTGTAGAAAGCTAAAGAGTCAAGCTTCACGCACTGAAAATGAGGGCTCCCCTTTGTGTGAGAAGCTTAAAAAGATGCAAGCTTCCCTAGAAAAAGCAAGGAGTTTTAACACAAGGTTTCAAAGTGATCAGGCATCTCAAACATCTCTTGAACAAGAAAAGGATGAAGTCCGCAGACAAGTTGAAGTGGAGACAGCTGAAGTGATTGTATGCTTGCAAGAGGAACTCATAACTCTCCAACAACAGGTTGATGACAGCAATAAAAATGAGATTCTTGCTAGACAGAGCTTGATGACATTTGAAACTGAGTTGAAAAGTCTACAAGAGAAGTTCTCTGTGGTGACTCAGGAAAATGAAAAGCTCGGGGAAATGCTTGAAGAGAAAAAACAGAACCTGAGGTTGCTGTCAGAAAATTGGGAAAATTTGATATATGAAATTGCGGAAGTACTTTCTGATGGGAATATTGCTCTTGAAAATGCTTCGGACCAAGTTGCATCCATTTCTGATACCTTTCCTGGCAGTTGGGTAACTGAGCAGGTTGAGAAGATTATTAGGAGTATGTCTGAGAAGGATTTGTTAATTGAAGAACTTCACAAGTGTCTGGAAGAGGCACAGAATGTAAAATCTGATATGGAATGGAAGCTGAGGTCCTTGAGAGGAGCGACATTGGCTATAACAGAAGCACAGCAGCAGGAAAGCAGCGATAATGAAAGAGAGATTCTCCACCTAACATCACAGCTATCCCAAAAAACGTCTATCATAACTGAACTGGAGAATAGCATTAGACTTGGTGAAGAGCGACTAAGGAAAGCTGTGACATGTGCAACTGTTGCTTTCACTGTAGTGAACCATGTATCTGAGATCAATGCGGCCCATCTTCAAGCTCTGGAGTTTGTAAAATCTGAATACATTGAGTCCACAGAAACTCTAAAGCAGAAGGATGCTCTCCTACAAGAACATATACTTCTTCAACTTGACGCAGAAAACCAGATGCAAACTATGAAAGCACAGGTGGAGCAGTTTCAGGAACAGACTCATGAATTGTTAGTACAGCTGCAGCAATCTCAGCGGACAGCAGATGAGCAAGTTTTGGAACACCAACATAACGTTAAAGTTGCAGATATTGCTTTTTCTGGAGATGCTCTTCTGGAAGGAAGACAGAAATTTGATGTTGTCAAAATGGGTGTGAGTGTGATGGATTCTTGTGTAAATGACTCTGCTGGAAAGGTCAGCTGCCCAACAGATGATTTTACTGAAGGTGCAGCCAACGGCTCCGAGCACCGGGTAAGCTAATGCTCTTGTTATTTGATAAACAAGATGAGCCATGGACTCCTCTCTGATGTCCACTAGTCAGTAAGTCCTTGCCTTTAATTTGATGTTATTTACATAAACTGGTATCTCTACAAATTGGTTATAATTATCACTTCATTGCATATGCAGATGGGGATTGAATCAAATGAAGATACTGTCAGCGCTGAGCAACATAATGTTGAAAGTATTTCAGGTGCAAGCATAAACCATAGAGAAATTCAAAAAATAGGGCCCGGGTATGGATGCCTGTCACAAAATATTTTGGATAGAGAAAGAACCATTGTCCTTCTGAGGTGGGAATTAGAATCTGCATTTGATAGCCTAAGAGAAGTGAAGGCTCAGATGGTCAAGCTACTTGACGAGAAAGAAGACGTCAAACAGTCTGTAGTACAGAGCAAGAAAAATGTTGAACATTTGACAGTTGAAGTTCTTCTATTTAAATCAGAGATGATCGATAAAGAACAACAGTTTGAATCTAGACTGCTGGAGTTGGAAGAAAAACTGCAAAGAGTAGAGGAAAGTACAGTTTCATCTAATGTATGCTGGCATGAAATGAAAGAGGTATGATCTTGATGTTGTCACTTGTTTGCTTCCAGGCTCACAAAGAAGTCCTGCAACACTGATATTTTTTTCTAGACAATTTATAACCATATATGTTGTTTAGCTTGAATGGAAAACTATATTAGTTCAGTATGGTTGCTTCAAAGAGATAGCACAGCTGAACAAGAGTGCAACATCTAATAAGACACTATGCATGAAGATCTAATAAGGCACTATGCATGAAGATGTAATATAGGGGTAAATTTCATAAAACTACCATGAACTTCAGGCGGGTGTTTTGGAGAATTTTGCCTTATGTACTTTATACATCTTCGATATTACCTCTCTGATCTTTGTGGGCACGCGCGCGCACACGTGCACATTACACACACCCCTCTTTACCATTTTGTATAAATAGACTTTTCTATTTGTATAGATATGGTAGAGGGGCATCCAACCTTTCTTCTCTCATTAATTCTAGTTCTTCAGTGCGGAGTAGAGCAGTTTGGTAGCTCTCAAGGCTTGTAACCCTGAGATCTTACTCATGTATCCCTTCTGGTTCTACATTTGTTCGAATAAATTGTTAGCTAATTCCATGCGTCTAACCAAGATATTCTTATTCAATCTACTATTCCCTACCCATGCCACTATTAAGTAGTAATATGAAAGTCTAGTACATTTTAGAAAACTTAAAAAGTAATGCATAATTGCACATACTTGCACAATCTTGTATTCAGATGTGAAATATTCTTATTTCACCTTTTTCTTCTTTTTCTTTAGTTGTAAGTGTATATCTTACTCGTGTATCACTCAATGTATAAATTTTTTTAGAAAACTTAAAAAAGTAATGCATAATTGCACATACTTGCATAATCCTGTATTCAGATGTGAAATATCCTTATTTTACCTTTATCTTCCTTTTCTTTCGTTGTAAGTACATATCTCACTCATGTATCCCTCACTGTAATTTTTTTTGAGATCATAAAAGGAACAGTTATTTTGTGGCTATCTTATTACATTTGTTTCTTATCTAGTCTGCTATCCCCTCCCCCGCCAACCCCACCCATCTGGAAGGTTTACCTAAGGTAGTAACTCTCCAACTGTTTTCTTAGGGTCTTGAAGTGGAGCTCAGTAATGCAAAGGCAATTGCAGCTCAAAAAACACTTGAGGCTTCATATCTTCTAATAAAGATTGAGGAGATGCAAGGAACTATGCAAGATGCTGATGTGACGGTCAATGCACTGACTGAAACCAATGAAGCAATAAAACTTGAGGTAGAGAGACATAAGACAATTGAAACCACATTAAACTGTGAGAAGAACCATTTAATAAGTGAGCTGCAGATGTTACAGTCTTCCCTTGATGTGAAGGAGAAAGAAAACGAGTCGATGCAGAAGAAGTTCACAGAGAACGTCACAGAAGCAAGAAACTTGCTTTTGGAACTTGAGGACACCTTCAGGCTTTTACAGGGCACTTTCACAGAGAAGTTCAGGTTGATAGAATGTGATCTGTCCTGGCTCAAGTTTCAGCTGCAGCATAACACTCAGTTGGTAAGCGTTTGGTTAGAAGAAATTTGGTCAGAGATCATTGGAAAAGATTGTGCCGTGTCTGTATTACACCTCTGTCACATGGGAATTCTATTAGAGAGAGTAACTGGGCTCAATGCAGAGAATGGTTTCCTCTACAATGGCTGGTGTGATTCAAAATCGGTTATCGCTGATCTTAAGAACCACAATTCTAAAGCAAAAAGGGAACTCGAACAATGTAGCACTCTTAAAGGAAAGCTTTTGGTTGACATTAATGACAGTTTCAACCACATCACAAAGAAAGAAAACGAAACTGTGGAGTTTAAAGCAAGGTTAAAATCTTTCGAAGAAAAAATTGTGCACTTGCAATTGCAGGAAGAAACCATGTTGGATAGGTCAAATTCAATGGGCACAGAACTTGCTATTCTGATGAAGGAGTTGGATTCAAGTAGAAATGCCTCAATAGCAATTTCTGCACAGGAGAAACTTCTTAGGGAAAAAGAAGAGCTTAATTACCAACTGGTAATTGAGAAAATAAAGGAGGAAAATGTTTTAAATAAAATAGAAATGGAGCTGAGAAATGTTGAGATGGAGTACTTGCTTGATGAGAACGAAACTCTAAAGAATGACTTGCTGAAACTAAGGGAAGAAAATTCTAGAGCAAATGGAGATCTGCAGGATCAAAAAGAAAGATTTGTCTCTACTGTTGAACATTTAAGCTTCGTCAATGAGGAAAATCTCAAGTTACAGGACACGGCATGCTCCTTACAAGCTTGCATCAACAGATTACAGGCTGAAATGGATATGAAATGTACAGAAGTAGCACTCATTTTGAAGGAATCTGAACTAAAAAATGAGGACAATGAATTACATATCAAAACAACACATGCTTTGCAGATGGAGAATGACTACTTGAAAAATGAGCTACTGGAATTTAACAGAAAGAAAGATGATCATGATGCAATGCTTATGTCTGAGTTTAGAAATTGTTATGATTTAACTCAATCAGTGGATATGACACTCGACAGAATGTTCCATATCACAGACAGTCAGATGTCTTTTCTGAATGATAGAATATGCCCAGAAATTTCTAAGCACAAAGACATGGCATCTAAGATTATCGATGAGTTAGAATTCGTGGAGTTATCTGTGAAAAAACTCATGCTGCAGAATTTCTCTCTTCAGTCTGAATCGATGCGAAAAGATGATTTATCAAAAGGCTTGTCATTTGATCTGAGATTACTTCAGGAGTCGGCATCCACTGCTAAGGACCAAAATGATGAACTCGAAGCTGTTTTGAAATCTATAGAAAATGAACTCGTAGCGAAGACATCTGAGCTTGATGAGAAAAATGGAAGAATTGATGTCCTTGAATTAGAGCTTGCTGAAAAAGAAAATGCAGTCCAACTGATCTCTTCTGAAAACCTTGAATTGAAAACTCACATGGAACACATGTTAGAAATGAGAAATACCATAGTAGAAGAGTTGGCGGAAAAAGGCAATGTTAATGAGAGATTAAAAGATGAATTGCTTCAAATGAGTAATTTGCTTGGCCAGAGGAATCATCTTCTAGAGGATTTGCAGGATGACATGGCCAAACTTGCAGATGAAAGAGATTGCTTGGATTCTCAGATGCTTATCTTGAAAGAGCAGATGGAAACGGCTCAAGCACTTGCAGAAGAACATGAAGCTATTGCTACTGAATTTCGTCAGGTACCAAGAAACTGAATAAGTTTTCTATTCATCAATATATGTAGGTATGTTATTCATTTAATTCTTCTGTTCACTTAATTTGTATAGATAGCAGAAGAACAAAAGTTGTATGCTGCAGATAAAGAGGAGGAGATTAAACTATTGGAGAAGTCTATTGAAGAGCTTGAATGCACTGTAAGCGCATTGGAAAATAAGGTGAATACACTGAAATTCAATTTTTTGGAAAAGTTTCATTAACACCTCCTCTTAGCCCACCCCCACCTCAATAAATCCCCTTTTATGAACGCTTATAATGGGACTTAACCAATCTAAATATGTATATAATCTACAATGGCTTTATACCCTTTACTTCTTCTTTTTCAACTGTTTCATATTCTCCATTTTACATCTCCTACCCTAGAACATTTTCCCATTCAAATTGTGTGCTAATTTTTTGTTCTTCTCTACGTTGTTATTATTCCGAAATTTAATGTGTAGTAAAGTTAAAGGAAAATAACTTTTATCTTTAAAGTTGCATATAAGTTTCAGTTGAAGGATAGTGTGGCATTTGTTCGCATTGTTAGCCTAGAATTAAGATCAATAGATGGACGAGAAAACAATACTTGTTAAGGAGATTAAGAAGTGGGTTATATAGCTAATGTGGACTTAGGCATGCATTTTAAAAAGGACTAGGATTATTAATTTTGAATTATTAGTTGTTTAAGATAAATCAGCATTAGTAATGGTTTTACTTGAACATCATTTGTAATGTAACAACAAAGAAGGGCATTAATAAAAACATACTTAAAGATGCCTAGTACCTCCTCATAACTAGGGAACAAAACAATATGGAAATAAAATATTATAACGGGGGTTGCCTTTTTTGGAAATTGGAGAAGACGATGTAATTTATAAGTTAAAAAAAGAGCACAGTGAAAAATTCCCGTTTCTTTAACGTTCTTTCTCTTATTAGCTTTCATGACCACTGACAGTTTTCATTAATTCTAAAAGGTGGAATTTGTCAGAGGAGAAGCTGAAAAACAACGACTGCATAGAGAAGAACTAGAGATGGAACTCGAGGCTGTGAGACACCAGATGCTTACGTTACCTTCCTATGGCAGCAATATCAGACAAAATACAGATGGCAGGAATCACGACCTCACACGGTTTGTTCAGGTCTTAAATATCAAATTTCTTCAGCCGAAGAGTTCGTTTACTAAATGCTGGCTTCTATGTTCCAATCCAGGCACCTAAAGGCAAAAGTTACTGAGCTGCAAGAGGCTCAACAAAATATACAGGTTCTTCGAAAGGAAGTTGCAGATAAGGATTCAGAGGTTTGCATATCAGATTATAGATTTACAGTGCTTATCTTTTAAGTATTATTTGGTGTATTCAATTAGGAGATGAATTTATTATAAGACATCATCACCTCTTTCCCTCTTCGCTGATTGTCATAGCTCCTACCTATCTTTCTTACCTCCTAAGGTTTATTTATAAGATAGCGCCATTAGATCATTCTAGTCACATGTTTACATGCCTGCTCAAATATGACTTGAAATTAGAGTTACAGGGATTTCCAGCTGTGGCTTGATAGCCTAGTTTTACAGTTTTTTCAAATGGAAAATTGTGGTACTGATTTGAAAGTGGAGTCCGTAGTTTTTCTATATAAACTATCAATCAAATAGTTATATTGTAACTCAGAGCATTTGAATGGTTTTGTCAATTTAGATGTCCTCCACTCTTATAAGTCTTGCTACTGAGTTAGCACTATGTCTTTTGTTTCTCCTTCTAGATTTGTTTTAACCAGATTGTTTTCTTTAGTTTGACTATCATTTGTTTATCGCTTCAATTTTTATTTTCTGTTGTCAAGATCTCTGCAAGTCATTGTTCCAGTATGCTAGAAGGTAATGGTACCTAAAAGGCTAAAACTTTTGAGTAACGCCCAAAATGGTACCAGAGTACCATGAGTAAAGAGAAAGTTCTTAGGTTCAAAGCCCGTTGTAGACATCATTTGTATTCTCCCTTCACGTGTAAACCCTGTGTACCATCTTTTACATTAGAGGGAGTTTTAGGTTGTTCTGCACAGATAATATGTATGTTGGACACTATCTAACGTAATATTTTAATAAATGGCAACAAGTGCTGCATACTATTTCTTTGTGCTTGGAAAATTGACTTAGTAACCCTGCAGTTGCCAAAAATTTGCAAAATCAAATTTTCTTTGTATAGTCACCATCTGTTGAAATCTTTTCTGGTATTGGTTGTTTTCTTGATTCTTACAACTATTTCATTTCCTGAAGATTGCCCAGTGTAAAGCACACATATCGGAACTTAACATGTATGCAGAGGCACAAGCAAGAGAATACAAACAAAAGGTATAGCTCTGCTTGCTACTTTTATGATATATTCAGCAGTTTATTCTAGTAAGTAGTAGTTTTCTGTGTTCAAATAGTTTATTACTATTAAAGCTTTAACTATACCTCCAACTTTTCCAGTTTAGAGAACTAGAAGCTATGGCGCAGCAAGTCAAAGCAGAAGCAATACCCGCTAACTCTACAAGCCTGGTATCAACGAGGTCAGAAAAAAGTGCAGCAAAATCTAGGGGTTCTGGTTCCCCTTTCAAATGTATTGGCTTGGGACTCTCACACCAAATTAGCACTGAGAAGAATGAAGAACTGGCTGCAGCTAGGCGACAAATACAAGAGCTCGAAACCTTAGCTGCAAGTCGGCAGAAAGAGGCAAGGCTTTCATCTCCGCTCATTTTGATGAGGATGATTTACATCAAAACAGTAATAGTAACTTATTGCTGCTCATATTTATACCCAGATATTCATGTTGAATACCCGCCTGGCAGCAGCAGAGAGCATGACTCATGATGTAATCCGTGACCTACTGGGGCTCAAGCTGGATATGACGAATTGTGCAGTAAGATCAACATCCATAAATCTTTCAGCTTGTTGTTTTCATTTCTGGAAGTTAAAATATATGGAAGCAAGGAGTTTAGCAAAATAAATTTAGGAGTTTTCTTGAACAATATTTAGAAGCTTTACAAATTAATCTCCATGAAAACTGTTAGTTCCTATCCCTTGGTTGTCAGCTTAAACTGCAAAAGGAAAAAAAAAGGTATGCTTCTTTAAAGGCTGACCAAGCTTTGCTGTTCGAAGTGTAGTATCCTCTCCTGTTAATATTTTGTTGGCCTGGAAATTTGGCACCTTCTTAGACTCTTGATATTGGGACAGTAGTCGGTTGTTAAATCATTCAGACTTTCAATTGAGGTCATTTTGGTCAGAAATGATTTGTCTCTTTCTTCCCACTTTTTTAGTGTCAGATATCACTTGACACAACTGTGTCATTTGTGTCATATGCTTTTAACTTACTATTGTTTCTGCTTTATGTTTGTTTCATTTTAGGAAGTTCTAGATCAAGATCAATTGCAAATGATCAAGATGAAATCTCAGTTTGGTGATCAAGAAAACCAAGAAAAGGTTGGCTCTGCCGAGGAACTGTTGATGTCCAAGGAAGTTTATTTTGCTGTTCTAACAGGATTTATTTATTCTTCTCTCAGGACCAACTAGTCCTCAAGCTGAAGAAACATCTCAACAAGTTCATTGAAGAGAGGGAAAGGTAAAAGTCGCCACTTAAAAGCCATCAAAAGTTTATCAGCTGCTATGCTTGTGATTCCATTTCACAGAATACTAAGTGGCTTTCACTAATACTAAGTCAGTTTCACTTTGATCTTGTAGTTGGCTTGATGAAATAAACCAAAGACACACAGAAACTATATCTCTACGAATTGCATTGGAAAAGCTTCAGCAAAGAGAACAATTTCTAATCACTGAAAATGAGATGCTAAGGGTATGAAAGATCCTTATCATTTTTTGGTTATTTCACAGCCAATCTTTTTTTTTTTTTTGCTGCGTTTTTCCCCTTGTTCTTTCCTTTCCTTTTCATTATTTCTAGTCCAAAGTTTTGCCTTCAATTTATTTCATTGTCACGGACCATGTTGTAGGTGGATAATACAAAATACAAGAAGACAATATTGGAACTTGAAGTTGAAGTGAGAAAGCTCTCTGACCAGCAGAATTTTCATCAGCGTATTCATCACCATGCTAAGATAAAGGTACGACATGATAGTTTGCCGAACATATATGAATTATTGTTATATGGTTTGCCATCATCTATAAAATATTTTATAGAAGCCATTTCCATCTTCAGACTTATTAGAGGGTCATTAAATCTATCTAACATTTCCGTTTAGTTTTTCCATCCAGATGTAAAAACTCTATCTAACATTTCCGTTTAGTTGTCTGAAGTATCCAGAGTACTAGAATTACCATGAAAAGCACTTAATACAAGTGACATGAGTATACTTCTGAAGAATATTTTAATTCTTTTTACTATTACACCTTTCTATTATGAAGTAGGAATATAAAACACAAGGCTATTATGTTTGTAATAAGAGGATTTGGCTAATAATCTTATTCATTCCTTTTGAAAACAATTACGAGAGCAACAAAATAATTATAAGCTACTAGTATTTTAATGGTATCTTCTAATACTTGAGGTAAGCAAGAGGCCCTTGCTAGAAAAGAAGGATTAAGAATTTAAATTTCCACATTTGCTAGTCTGTAGTCCAAACATGCATTAAACTTGAGAGCAAAGCTTTATTTCTGTTATATGCATTTTACTGGATTTGATAGCCTATTCTCATTAGTGTTCTATAACTACCTACCTGCCAGGAAGAAAACAAATTATTGAGGATTCTAAAGGATGATCTACACGCAAAGTTAGAAAAATCAGAGTCAGCCCTTTCACGTGTGAGAGAAGAACTTGCACGATATCGAGCAGCTTGTGGAAAGAAACCGTTTGTTGACATTGATGAAGAAGAACATCTGAAGACAAAATTAGACGTATGTACTTTATTTTGAGTGGAGTATATACATCCTCTTAGCACAAGGTATTCACAGTTCTATAGATAGTGTGATCTTGACCATTTCCCTATGCAACAGGATAGCGAAGAGGAGAGAACCCAACTTGCGCAAAAGCTATTGACCTTGTGTACAAGCATCCTAAAGGTGGATAAGATAGCTTGTTATACATTTGGGTTCCGTATTGACTTATAAAGAAAAACTTCACTCTATTCTATAGCTTGTTATACATTTGGGTTCAGTATTGACTTATAAAGGAAGACATTACTCTATATTCTGCTCTTCTAAGTGAATGTCATTGCAGATAGCTGGCTTGTCGAGGCCTTCATCTGCTGTAAATCTCTCAGTAGCAGAAGATGCACTCCGCCAGCTTAAGGAACGTATTAGTTCACTTGAAAGTGAAGTACAAGATCTGAAATTAAAGGTAATCTTTCCATTTTTTCAATTCATTATCTACATCAGTATGAATTCGTTTATTGGTGTGTTAGTCACTGCATATTTGTCTCAGCACACACCCTGCATGATGATTCTTTTACTTGTGTTGCAGTGTAAATTATTCCGTGAAAAGTTGAAGTTGTCTGAGCTCAGGCAACATGAGAACTCAGTGATACAAGAGAACGGTTCTTCCCATTCGTTGTCACCTTCAAGTTTTCATGTGTATCATAATGATGTAGTTGGAGATAATCACATATTAGCAATTAGCTGATAGAGGGAAGATCAAACTCCTTGTATAGTATGTACAGGAACTGATCAATTAAATGCTCAGTTGATCAGTTCACTGTCGGGAGGAAATTCCTTCTTTTTTGTATTACAGTCGAAGCAATATAATCCATTCATTTGGTTTCATCTCAGGTTGTAATTGATCAAGCAGTTATCAAATAGTTCGGTTGTTATTTGTCTAACTATTTGTTCAAATTCCACTTGAGAGACATTTAAGAGAAATCAAGTAATTTTATTAATTGGATAATAAAAAAAATCAAATATATATACATATTCGATTCATCAACTTATCAACATCTATTATAATTTGTGTAATTACAAACATGATTGTCATGTGTTGATCCTCAATAAATTTATTTTAATTTTGTCTCTTGAAATTCCTGATCTATATTAAAGAATAATTTCCAATCATGAATTTACTTGTTACTTAAAAAAAATCAAATTCTTTAGCAAAATTAAAGCATTTTATTAACCAAAAAAATATCTAATTCAATAATTTAATGGTATAAACTATATGTTGCTATTTGATGAGAATTTGGATCAGAAGGATTTCAAAGAAAGAAATCCAAATTCCGAATCGGAAACAAAGATTTTGAAAGGGAAAAAAATCACTTTAGTATTCAAGAGTGATATGCCAAGGTAAACATCTTGTGGATGGTAATATAACTCAGCAGTATTGTTCATGATGGCAAAATACGCTATTTTGTTAATCCATTTGTCGAATTTCACTAGGGTTAACAACTTCGTAAGATCATATGACAACATTGTACATTGCAAATTCCATATAATTTGGTTGCAAGTTGCAACTATACGCTGTAATAATATGAAGGGTTAAGTTCATAGGTAAAGACACAACCTGATGAGAAGTCTGGAGATGACAGTTATACTACAAAAAGCAAATGATGAACGAAGCAATTAGCTAAGCAGTTAGATATTCCATGAATCGTACAACTCAACACTATTCATTGCAGCTTCCAGAAGGGTCTGCATTTTTGACAATCCATGGATGCTCCAAGATCTTCTGTAGAGATAACCTTTTTGATGAGTCCTTCACCAGAAGCTGCAATCATCAATCCAAGGCATAAGAACAGCACTGAAATTAGGGTTAATTGCAGATAGACCCCTGTATGATTGCCCAATTGTGGATAGGTCCCCTGTAGTTCTACTGATGCAGATAGACCTATTCAGCGATTTTTTTTGTTTTATCTTTTGCCCTCAGGAGGTCTATCTGTCAAAAAATAATAATTTTCTTTCTCTAAGGGTAAAAGTGTCAAAAAGTTTCTCAGGGGTCTATCTGCAACCAATAGAATTACAGGGGGTTTATCTGCAATTAACCCTTGAAATTATCTTTTTACAGGAGGAAAAAAAAATGGGCACTGTTGGAATTACCTTACTGATGAGATCCTTTGCGTCAGCTGATACACGAGGAGTTGAAGGATACTTCAGGTCAACTTTCAGGATCCTGGTTAACGATGTTCACTCATTATAAGAAAAATCGCGAAGTCAGAAAGACTAAAGAGGCAGCTATTATATTTCTTTTTCTTTTCTCTTCTTACCTTCGAAATGTATCATACTGGTCTTCAGCTTCAAATGGTGGACCACCATAAAGGAACTCATAGCAAAGAATGCCTAAAGTCCAGTTATCAACAGCATGGTCATGTTCCCTCTTTTCCACCATTTCTGGTGCAAGGTAGTCGATTGTACCACACATTGTGTGTCTCTTCGCATTTGACTGCACAGCCCATCCAAAGTCTGCAATCTTCAACCTGCCCTGCAAGATAAGGTTTTGATGTGAATTCTTATTATCTTTGAAAAAAAAAAGGTGCAGAAAAATAATTGGTACTGTGTCCTTCTCATTCATATAGACAATTTTAAAGTTATATGGACATATTAAAATTTTATAAAATTTGATGTTGTAAAATCTGGAGTGTTCTCTAATCTCTATGTCTTGAGTGTTTCTCCACTGCCTCTCCTTCATACTGGATAGACCTAGTAGTTGTGAAAGGTGAACATGCCCTCTCAAAAGAAACAAAAGGTGGATATGATTTTCTGATGGATCCATACTCCTAATTTTTTGAAAGATTCTATAATCCATCCAGCTTACATTTCTTCAAGAAGGTACAATAACTTCTTAAGAAATTTCACCAAGTTATGTCATCCTCTTGATTTCTTCTCTCTTTAGCATGCTCCAGCTCTTATAAGGTTCTTCGAGGAGAGCCTATGTCTGAGAATTTACGACCACTAGCTCATACAAAAATCTATGGTCGAAGTTAAGTGCCATCCATATGACACAAGGAATACAAGAATACTAAATTCCAGTAAAATAATCTAGAGTTATACACGTCGTTTACATGGAGTTGCTGGAACCACAGCAACAACACTGAAAATATTCAAGATAATTACTCAGACCAAAAGCTGTGATTTTTCTTGAGCAGACATTCCTTAGAAATTGAGTCAACTATTGCCTGCCTACATGGTAACCTTTAGGACCAATTTGAACGTTGTTTATCAGATACGTTCTTTTTTTTGCGCAAGAACTTGTTATAGTTTGGCTGAGAAATTTTCGTTTAGGTTTTGAGTGTAAGAGGGAAACAGAATATTCCTGATTGATTTAAAAAGACTGTGTTTGCATTAAATACTTCAGTAGTAGTCTAATAGATGAAACAGAAAATTTTCCGTCTGCCTCTCGTAGAAAGCAGAAAAAGGGCATATCCATGAACAGACAAAATTTTCCATCTGTCTCTTGTAGAAAGTAGGGTAATGTCCTCCGTTTCTACAATTTCTGTCCTACCCCATTGCGTGCTTTATATAGTAGAATAGATGTGTCTAGGATGAGGGCAAACCGAAATAGGTTGTGAGCAAAGATATCAATGTTGCTAAGGAAATGGACATTAAATAAGAGGTGACTCACTGGTAGCTCTCGCCGCTGCCTGAAAGTGATTCGGTATCTTTATCTACATCACTTTTAGGCGGCGAGATCTCACCACAGCCTAAAAGTGATGTAGATAAAGATATTGAAGATAAGAGATGATAAAGGGACTAAGCTCCATACTCAGCATGTAACTCATAATGGTTAACGACTAAAAATATGTAATTTCATCAGGGGTTTTAGAGTTTGAGATCCCATCCTTTCCCCCACAAAAAAATAAAAATAAAAATTAAAAATTAAAAATTAAAAATTTAAAAATAATCTAAACATAGGTGAGTGTTTGGAAATTCTTCAAAACTAGGCCAGGATCAGTCCTGGCCCAGTTTTGATTCTTTTTGTATTGTCTAAAATAGGTCGGACTTGGCCCAATTCTTTTTTAATCAAATTTTGGGTTTAAAACGAGTTCTTTTCAACACCCCCCCACCCCACCCCACCCCAAAAAAAAACCAACCAAATATAACCTAGTTTAGGATAAAACCGGGTCAGGATTGATCCTGACCCAGTTTTAAGCATTTTGCCAAACAGGCGCATAAATTACGAAATTATAAATGTTAAACCTTGCAAACTTGGGATAATTTACCCTTCTAGTAACATAGTCCTGCTTCTCTATCTCTGAAGTGTTTTGCTGCTGTCTCTCCTTCGTCATTCTTAAGAGACCTAGTTACGAGCATATACGGCTTTCCAAAGACTCCACACTCCTATGTTTTTTAGAAAGATTCTATTCTCCAACTGGCTTAAATTGGTAGACAAACTCCTTAAGAATTTACACCAAGATATCACATCTTCTAGATTTCTTGCCTCTTTAGAATGATCTCAGAATTCATCACCACTAAGCTCAAACAAAAGTTCAAGAGCAAAGTGTCATCTATAAGACAAGGTATTATAACAATATTCGATTACAGTAAAATAGTCAAGAAAACTAGAGTTGCTGGAATAACAATAGTAGTAACAATATTCAAAATAATTACTCAGACCAAAAGCTGTGATTTTTCCTTGAGCAAATATTCCTAAGAGTTTGAGCCAACTATTGCTTGCCAACATGTTAATCTTCAGGACCATTTTGAACTCTGTTTATCAGAGACGCCACAAGTTAAGAATCAAACTATTAGGAGTAGACTTGGCTAAACTTTTTTTTGAAAAGCAAACTAATGGTTTATGAACCAACACTTTACGTCCAAGTCTCAATATTACGCCTCACATTGAGCAAGTGAAGGTCGGAATAAATACTGGGAAAAATGTAAGTTTTGGTGGTGATAATAAGGTTTCAATGTATGAGCACTTGAGACCTGCTGCTCTAATAAATCTGGTGGATGAATGTTGTCGCTTTAATCACGCAATCTTCAAAATTGTGTTCTCAAGAATGAAATATAAGAGAGTTCACATGCTTAACAGCAATGAAATTTGTATACATACATTGAAGAAACTTTTAACTTGTTAAAAGATACAACAAGAGAAAATGAATAAAATCAATCATCCAAGCAGTAAGGAACGAAAATCACATCAAATATGACAAGAAAAAAAGAAGGAATAAAACACTCATACCTCAACATCCAGCAATAAGTTCTCCGGCTTGATATCCCTGTGGATTACATGTTTTTGATGGCAGTAGGCTAGAGCCCCGGCTAAACTTGAAACATACTGTCAAGTACCAATAAAAAAACATACATATTCAAGAAAATGAACAAAAGTTTCAAATTTTCCTTGTCAACGGCCTGCAATCAAAACATTGTTTTCCAAGTCCGTAATCATTATCAAATAATTCTTCAACAATAATAAATTGAGATACTGAAGGACAGATTATTTATTTTATCAAAAAAAAATGAAAGATAAATTATTATAAAAAGGCATGCTTTAAGGTTACCCAAATATAACCCTATGTAATTTTTTCATTAAATCTAGTAATAAAAATATGCTTATCAATACTTGAAAGTGAATATAGAATCACATTTTAAAAATACAATTCAAATGGAAATTTTCTTCTTTATCAAAATATCAACAAAAAAAAATTCACCTACTAGCCATCCAAAAACTTCAATTTCTGGCCAAGATCTAATCTTGAACATCCAATTTTGGTACATTCCTCTACTCTTATAAAAAAACCTCTTGATGCAGTTAAAATTACCGTGGCAGCTCGCTTCTCCGAGAAATGATGCAAATCCTTAAGAAACTTGTAAAGCTCTCCTCTCGCAGCGTACTCAAGAACCAAGAAGATTCTAGAATCGTCATGAAACCAAGCAAAGAGACGAAGGACATTAGGATGATTAAGCCCGTGCTGGATCTCGATCTCGCGACGAAGATGAGCATGGAATCGATACTTCTCGAGCTTCTCCTTGAAAATTACCTTGAGCGCCACTACGTAACCGCTCTGATTCAAGATCAAAATTAGGGTTTTTGAAGAATTTGTGAAGGGCGAAAAGAGAGGAGAAGAGGTAAAGGTACCTGCTTTTCTCGGGCGAGATAGACTTTGCCGAATTTGCCTTCGCCGATGAACTTTCCGATCTCGAAGTCGTCGAGGCTCCATTCGTCTTTCTTCATTTTTGGGGGTTAGGGTTTGGCATTTAGGCGCGGGTTTTTGGGGATTCGAAATTGGGGACAGGCGGTGGTATGATGACCACCGGTAAAGTTACCGCAAACTGATTTTCCCTTATCGGGTTAGGGGCTGATCGTTTCGGAAAAAAAGTTGGGAAATCAAAGAATAGGAAACAAATTTCCTATAATAATTGTTTTGAGGTTGTTTGGTGGGCTTAAAAAAAAGGAAACTATAGAATAGGAAATAAGATGAGATGAATTGTCACATTATTATTGGATGATGTGAGTGATTTTTAAAAAAAACTTGTTTTGATGTTGTTTGGTTGGTTAAAAAAATAAGGAAATGAATTTGAGGTATATTATTGGATGATGTTTTGAGGTTGTTTGTGTTTGGTTCATTTTTAAAAATAAGAAAATAGATGAGATGATATGAGTTGGAGGTATATTATTGGATGATGTGACACATATTTAAAGAAATCAATTTCTTTTTTTTTTGAGGAAATGGATGGAAAGTAAGGTTTAGTGAGATGAGATGAGTTGTCACAATATTATTGGATGATATGTATTAAAAATAAGATAAGATGAGATGTGATGAGTTGGATAATGTGACACATTTCTTGTGTTTGGTTTATTTTTAAAGGTAAGAAATTAGATGAAATGAGATGAGTTGGAGGATAAAAATATTATTTTGTTGGATGTTGTGGGTGAGTTTTAGGGATGGAAATAGATAAAAATATTATTTTATTAGTTTTCTTGTACCGATTTCCTTTTCTTGGTTTTTAGGAAACCAACCAAACGGCCCCTTAAAGTAAGAGGTTCGTTACTATGCTCTGAAAATAATTTTTATTTATTAATTTTATTAAGCCATCTCCATCTACAAATCTGCTTTCTTCCCCTAATTATCGCGCATAATTATTGTTTTTAATTATCTCAAATAATTTCCTTTTCAAACACTTATTTTGGTTCTTGAGTGGCTTTGACAGGATCGTATACAAATTGGCTATGTCAGACTGAGGAGATGAAGAGTCGCAACTAAATTGAAGACAGCTGCAAAAGTTTATTAAACATGAGATTCCGATGTGCTTTGGTTCAGATACTATGCTAAGTTTTTTTGTAATAAGTAAATATTGTGTTAAGTTCCTTGGGAATTTCACACGAACAAACTTCTTTGGGAAATGGACTTTGCGTCTCGGATTCGAGCTTCATATCTTTGAAGGAGGAGGAATAGTTTTTAGGTTTCTCAGAGTTTGAGTGGAACTGTAGCAATCAATAGTGAATCAGTGATAATCATAATTTTATTATAATTTTATACCATCGTTATCTATTTTACATGAATAAATATATCACTAATAATTGTTTTTATCTTTAATTGCAGGTTAATGAAGAAATAATGAAGAAAAGCCTAAAAGACTCCAACTTCCTCATTTTGTAACCTTTTATTGAAGCCCAGAATCAAGCCGAGTAGCCTGTAGAAGCCGGAGAAAATAAAAAAAATCAAATATGAAAAAAAATATATTCAAGATAGTTGGATGCAAAGAAACGACAATATCTCTCGATCCGAAAGGTGGAATTTAACATATAATATATGAAAATCGCCTATCTTGACGAGACTAAGCCATCCGTGAAGGCAGAATTTTGATAGGACATTGATGCCAGCATCGATGCTGGCATCGATACTGACAGTTCTGTTACGAATTAAGAGCTGATTTTTGATGGTTTTGGATAAGATTTCAATCCAATGGCTCATATTCATTGATATTTACTATAAATAGGGGTAGAGAGTGAGGGGTTGAGAGTGTAAAATTTTTTTTATCTCCATTCGGAGAACAGAGTTACTCTTAATTGAGAAGACCTTCTAAATTTGTAACTTTTTATTACAATTAATAAAAGAATTTTTTCACCACTTTAAAATTTTCTTTTCTTTTCTTTGTTAGATGATGAAGATGGAGATGGAGATCAATTTGAAGGTTTGTTTTTATTTTCTTTTTTATTTCTTTTTATTGCTTATTAGCTTAGATTTATTTTCATGCTTGTAGTTAGATTTTATTTTCTTACTTAAATAGCCAAGAGGCTAGAACCCTCTTGCCTTAGATTTATTTCATGCTTATAGAGTAGATTTATTTTATGCTTATAAAGTATATTTATTTTCTCGCATTTAATTCTTGTATTTTATTTTGTAGTTTAGTTTTTATAATTTATTTTATAGTTAGATTTTATTTTCTTGCACTATTCACCTTGAGGCTAGAACCCTCTTAGGATTAGTTTTTTTCATTTTGTTTATTTTTATTTTCTTTGATTCGCCTTGAGGCTAGAACCCTCTAGGGAATTATATTTTCTAAGAAGTGGATTCAATTCTAGATTTCTCATATCTTTAATTGAATCCTCCATCTTTATTTTCTTGAATTTTCTATTTATTCTTGATTTTTCTTTTTGTTTCTTGATTTTATTCATTTTTCTTTCTCTCCTTGTGAAAATCATTCATACTTTGTCACACTCACTTTCACTTACATTTTGTGCCTATTTACACATTATCACCTTCACTATCTCTCCATAATCATATTCATTCATCACTCCTATTTGTCATGCACACAACATAAGAACCAATTTTAATTTTCTCCTACAAAACACCTTCCTCGTGGTATCGATAACTTTTTATACTATAACTTGATTGATTGTGCACTTGCAATTTTTGGTATATGTTTATACCGCATTAAGTTTTTGGCGTTGTTGCCGGGGAACGGTGCTAAGTAGGATTTTATTATTTTAGTTCTTTAACTTGTGTGTTTTCTTGTGAAGGAACCGCTTGGAGCTTAAAAATCTTGGATTGGCGATCAAGAACTTGAAGAATTGCTTTTGGGTAACTCTTCTTGCTAGAATTTTTAATTCCACCATTTAGCTACTTCTTCACAATTAGAGACAATTAGGACTTAAAAAAGATTTTATTTTTGTTAACCCTAATAAAATTCACCATCCACTTGGACATTTACTAACAAGATAATAAATTCAAACAATATTCCCCATTCTCACAATTGTTCGATTGTTAACCCTAATTAAAAAAAAGATTTTTCTTTTTACCTGTAAAACCCCGTAATTCTGAATGATTATGAAATATAATAATAAAAATGTTATATCATGATAAATAACGTTTATTGATATTTGAGTATGCTAGGAATTGATTTGAGATCAATTTGATACATATATATGAATATATGAGTGCAAATGCACAAAACATGCACGAGAAAAATCTGGGAAAAATGACCAGTTAAGAGTTTATAGATTTTACACTATGATGCACTTAGAATATGGGAAAACTCAAAAGATCAAAGTTGTAGGTCTTTTCAACGGATTTCTAACAAATCTTTAATCACCTCATTCTGAAATCGGATGAGAAAGTTATGGCCAAAATACCGAAGGTTATTTTCCTAGTCAGATTAGGATTCCTGGTTCGGGTCAAACGGGTTTAGTTTGGGTTTGTATATATATAATCATGTGTTTTCATAAAAAATTACATCCTTACATTAGAGTTTCAAACCCTAGCAGTCCCTCTTCCTCTCTCTAAATCCCTAGCCCTAAATTTGAGAAATTTGAGAGCTTTGTGAAGCAAATATCGACACGATGGCGAGATCATCAACGTGTAGCAAGGGGAAAATGGCTTGGTTGCACTTCTTTTTGATTGCTGGTTATTTCAGAGGCTTAGAACAGCATCTAAGGCAAGATTATCTTCACCCAAACCCTTCCCCATAGTTAAATAACTAGTTAGATGTTTAATATGATGTTGAATATGTGTTTTCATGCTTGAAACTTAACATGATGTGATAAAATTTAAAATTTTGATGTTAAAATATAAACCAATGCTAGATTAGTAAATTTTTATTGCTTTTTATGATAGTATCATGATCATGATCATTAGGGTTTTTCATAATTTTATTTATATATGAGAAATTTAAGTGATGTACTAAATAAATATTTTCTGCAGAAAACTGCAGCAATTGTATCATATTTAACTAATATTTTGAAATAGAAAATAAACTCCAAATTTAACCAAACCAGTGTCAAATGAAAGATATATGTATCTAGTTTCTAAAACATAAGACAAATTTTAAAAATCATTTGTATAGAGAAAGATATGATCTTTTTACTAACAACATGTCCTGTAGAAAAACGGCTACATATATATAATGTTTAACTAAAGATTTGGGATAATAAGTGAACTCCATACTGAAGCAAACTTATGTCATCTGAAAGATGTGTGAATCTAGTTTTCAAAACAGAAAACCATTTGTAAAAATAGTTTTCCTAGAGAAAGATATGCTTGTTTTACTAACAAATGTCATGTTTGTTTTCCTGCTCGTTTTGTGGAGCTGTGTTGCGCCGTTTTGAGGTGCGTTCGCGGAGTTTTGAGCCGCTTGATGTTATACGTATAGTCATGAATATGTTATGTTATACATTTAAGAATCCCAAGGAGATTATGATAAATTTGATTTGATCATATTTGAATTAGATATAGTTCATATACATGTTGGATGTCGTTGATGAGCACAACTTAGTACTATATGGGATAGTGCGTCGACACACCAGATATACACGGTTTATACATGAGGTAACTATCATTGATGAGCATAGCTCAGTATTATATGGGATAGTGCATCGACATGCCAGAGGTATAAGATTTATATGATGTGGATATCGTTGATGAGCTCAGTTCAGTACTACATGAGGTAGTGCGTCGATATTCCACATGTACAGGCCATTGAGTCGGATTTTAGGAGGCTTGATCTAGCCGTCCGTCCCGCACTAGGGTACGATGAGGCTCGTGAGACGTATTTCTAGGATGCATATTTGGTAGTCCGTCCCGCACTCATGTTATGCACTGAGATCGCGATGAGACTAATGAGCCATGTACACAATTCAGGATACCTATAGGGTAGTCCGTTGTACTGAGACAATTACTTGATAGCCTAAGTATGACAGATGCCGATTATAAATACGACCTATCAGTGAACTATATAACTGAGATACGTTACTTTTGAAAGTATACAAAATTATGTGTTGGTATTTTATTCTATCTCTCCAGTGATTGTGGAAGATATTATAAATACGATGTGTTGATATCTTATTCTTTTACTGTTTTTTTTCTTAGTTGGGATCAATGATTAGAGATTCACAATTTGAGACTTATGGTATATACATGAGGGTTTCCTTGTTTGGATTATTTCGCTCGACGTATCAGTCTCGTGTTATGGATCTCTAATTATTGGTTTCATTCGATTGTTTATTCTTATTTCGGTATTAATGTTTAGATGTTTACGATTCGGGACATATGGTATATACACGAGGGTTTTCTTGTTTGGATTATTTTGCTCGACGTACTACGTCTCGTTTTGTAGGTGTCTGAATATTAATTCCACTAGATACGGGGGAAATAATATAGATAGACTATGCTTAATAGATAGAGCCTCCACTCCATCCTAGCAGCCCTTCCCCTGGGGGCGGATGGAGGTAATCTTGCTGTAGCGTTCTGATGCTCTTGTTGTTGTTGTTTTTTTTATAAAAAACACCCTTTCAGGTAGCTCGGAGTTCCGGAGAACCGCAGGATGAAGGAGTTCTTGCATAGTCGTCGTCCCGAGAGATTTATTAGAGGCTCAACTGTAGTTTTAAATTTTATTCAGACTTAGAGTTTAGTTTTATTTTGTAAAGGTAATGTGCCTCAGTTCGACTTTTCGTTTTGATTCATGTTGAGACATCGTATGTTATTTCAGACTCCATATGTATTTCAGTTTATTTTCAGTTGAGACATGACCTTTATTTATGAGATATCATCCTCTTTATCATGACTATTATTATTGTTCTACTTTTTTGCCTGTTTTGTACCTACGCTTTTATTTGAACCCACTAGAGGATATTACTGTGATTGGTGAAACTTGTTATTGTACAGTGTGGGTGTATGGCATGTTTGACATCTCTGGGTTCACCTTGAACTGCAGCCATATGTGAAAACATGGGCGTCACAGTTGATATCAGAGCTCTAGTTCTAGTATCCTTAGGATCATCCTATGTCGAGTCATGGAGCTAGTATAAAGTTTCTTAGGATTCATGTATAGAGTCCGCTAGGAATTTCTAGAATGAGTGAGGATGATATATACGTATATCTCAAAAATTACAATTTTTTTATTATGACTATCATACCTTGATTGAAAAGTATTTACGTGAATGATAAGTGATACGATTTTCTTATTGTTATGTGTTATATCTTTTGCCTGAGGTCTTAATACTGTACCTTATATTCCGAATGTATGGATGGCCGGACGAGGACGTGGACAGAGAGGATTCCGTACTCAGGGAGAAGGACAGACTGAACCAGAAACCGAGCTGCAGCAGGCTCCACCCGAGCCGCAGCAGGCTCCACCCGAGCCGTAGCAGGCTCCCCAGTATTTGATAGACCTTATGGCACCCATTGCAGCGAGGCTAGCAGCACTTGAGGAGCAAGTGGCAAATCGCATGCCGCCAGCTACACTACCACCTATGGTCCCACCGCCAGTTATTCCAGCCATCCCCATCGTAGAGGAGTCTCTAGAGACCACACCAGGACTCACCCCACCATCAATTGCAGCCACACAGCAAGAGGCTTGGCTCCGTTTAGTGGAGCGCTACCAGAAGATGAGGGCGCCAGAGTTTCAGGGATCATCAGATTCGCTTGTGGCCCACAAGTGGAAGGAGGACGTGAGTAACATTCTGGATTTACTTAACGTCAGAAGCAGAGGCTGGTAGCTTTTAGCCCGAAGGGTGATGCAGGAGGATGGTACAGGCTTTAGTTCACTCTAGATCATCGGATGACCCTCACTTGGGAGGATTTCGTGTATTTCTTCGACGAGTAATACATCTCTTCCGCGGCACGGGTCGGGAAAGAGCTAGAGTTGTCTAAGCTAGAGCAGGGAGATATGTCTATGGCTGACTATGAGAGCCAATTTATGAGTCTTCTACGTTTTACGGTCATGTGGCAGTCAGGAGAGCGCCAGGCGCAGATGTTTCTTATGGGACTTCGCCCAAGTCTTCGCCGTTACCTAGTTTCCAGAAGATTCCGTTCAGTCCGAGAGGTAGCAGATGTAGCAATATCGCAGGAGACAGAGACTACGATGTTCCAGAAGAACAAGGAGGCAACAACAAGTCTGGACAGCAGAATGACAAGGGCAAGGGCAAGAGACCTTTTGTCGGACTAGGAGGACCCCAACAGCAGGGTAAGGACTTTCATCACCATCAGCAAGGCAAGTTCAAGAAGGGAGCACAACATGACTCGAGAGCATCACCGCAGCGCAAGATTCAAGGTGCATGCTATAACTGCAACATGATCGGGCATAAGGCCAAGGACTGTCGTAGTGTGCCAGCAGGAGGCTAGCAGGGCAGAGGCTAGGGCCAGCAGCAGAATTGAGGACACGGTCAGCAGCAGAACCATGGTCATGGTCAGTATCAGCAGGGCCGCAGTTACGGCCAGCAGCCGCAGCAGAGGATTGAGGCACCGCCAGCTGTTCCTAGGATTGAGGGGCCAGTAGGCCAGATTCGCGCAATTCAGGAGATTCCCGAGGGACAGATAGTCCCATATACTCCACCATCGACAGTTCAACAGTCGCTAGCCACTGGCAGAGTTTATGCAGTCGTACCACGTGATCATGGTGCGAGCGGAGCTATAGTAGAAGGTACTTTCTTAGTAAACTCTTTTCCAGCTCGGATCTTGTTCGATTCCGGAGCTTCCCATTCTTTTATATCTCATGCCTTCATGGATAGGCTCCAGTTAGTCGCACATCATTTAGATATTCTGTTGTCCGTCTCTACTCCCTTAGGAGAGGTATCTCAATTAGGAAACGTCTGTAGGAGATGTGTCATCAGCTTAGATAAGTCTGAGTTTATCATAGATTTGATCGTCTTGCAGATGTCGGATTTCGACGTCATTCTCGGTATGGATTGGTTATCATCCTACCATGTTAGTATTGACTGTTTTGCAAAAACAGTCAGTTTGCGAGCGTTCGATGGGTCTGAGTTGATCGTAGCGACCTCACAGGGCAACCAGTTTGCGGAGTCATTTCTGACCTATATCGAGGAGGTGATGCTGAGAGATCGGAGTGCTGATTTGTGCGAGACTAGGGTTATCTCAGATTTTTCGGATGTCTTTCAGGATATACCGGGGCTACCTCCTGTGAGAGAGGTTGAGTTCTGCATCGAGTTGCAGCCAAGCACAGCACCGATATCTCGAGCTCCCTATCGTATGGCACCTGCTGAGATGAGGGAGCTACAGACTCAGCTGGATGAGTTGTTGTCTCAGGGTTTTATTCGCCGGAGTCATTCTCCATGGGGGGCGTCGGTCCTTTTCGTGAAGAAGAAGGACGGCAGCATGCGTCTTTGTATAGATTATCGAGAGTTAAACAAGGTCACTATCTGGAATAGGTATCCATTACCGAGGATTGATGACTTGTTCGACCAGCTTCAGGGAGCGCAGTACTTCTCGAAGATTGATCTTTGTTCTGGCTATCATCAGTTGCGGGTTCGGGAGATGGATATTTCCAAGACCGCCTTTCTGACTTGTTATGGGTCCTTCGAGTTTCTTGTCATGCCATTTGGGCTAACCAATGCACCTGCGGTATTCATAGATTTGATAAATCAGATTTTCCGTCCATACTTGGACCAGTTCGTGATAGTATTCATCGACGACATTCTGATCTATTCGAGGTCGGAGGCAGAGCACGAGTAGCACCTTCAATTAGCATTGCAGACTTTGCGGGAGCACCAACTATATGCCAAATTCAGCAAGTGCGAGTTTTGGCTATCCGAGGTTAGATTTTTGGGCCATGTCATCAGCAGAGAGGGCATTACAGTGGATCCAGCTAAGGTTACAGCAGTACTTGATTGGGAGCCGCCGCCGACAGTTACCGAGATCCGTAGCTTTTTGGGTTTGGCTGGCTATTACAGGAAGTTTATTCAGGACTTCTAAAAAATAGCCACATCACTTACACGCCTTACAAAAAAGGGTGTATCTTTTGTTTGGAGCACGGAGTGCCAGGGGGCCTTTGAGACTTTGAAGGCTAAGTTGACTACAGCGCCAGTTTTGACCATTCCTAGTAGTGATAATACCTTCGTAGTCTACACAGATGTGTCGTTGATGGGTCTAGGAGGTGTTTTGATGCAGACCCAGAGGGTAGTAGCATACGTTTCGCGTCTGTTGAGAACGCATGAACAGAACTATCCCATACATGACTTGGAGCTAGTAGCAGTGGTCTTCGCATTGAAGACATGGAGACACTACCTGTACGGGGTATAGTTTGAGCTATTCACAGATCATCAGAGCTTGAAGTACCTCTTATCTCAGAAGGAACTAAATCAGAGACAGCGACGATGGGTTGAGTTCATTAAGGATTATGAGTTCGCGATTCAGTATCACCCGGGGAAGGCGAATGTCGTAGCAGACGCATTGAATAGGAAGCGTCGTCATAGGATTGCAGCTCTGAGATGTTCGTTATATTGAGATCTCCATACACTTAGCCAGTTCGACTTTAGACCGAAGATTAGCGGAAGCAGCGCATTTTTGGGAGCTTCATCCGTACAGCCATCTTAGAGTGACAGAGTGGTCATAACTCAGTTGGACGACTCTTAGATTCAAGCCCGAAATGGGGAGATTTCCAAAGAGCCAAAGACTGATTGGACCGTTGGAACAGATGGAGGAATTCGGATGAAGGGCTGATTAGTAATGCCAGATAATGCTCAGCTGAAGAAGAATTTATTCGACGAAGCGCATCGTACCAGGTATACAGTGCATCCAGGTACAACGAAGATGTATAAGGATCTGAAGAGACATTTTTAGTGGAGGTGGCATGCGTAGAGAGATTGCAGAATATGTAGCTAAGTGCTTTATCTGCCAGCAAGTGAAGGTAGAACATTAAAGACCGGCAGGAACCCTACAGCCTTTACCCATTCCGGAGTGGAAGTGGACAGATATTTCTATGGACTTCATTGTAGGATTGCCGAGATCGAAGAAGGGGAATGATTCAGTTTGGGTGGTAGTAGATTGGTTGATAAAATCAGCACATTTCATACCAGTAAAGACGACATACATGGCAGAGACATATGCACGGATATTTATTCAGGAGATCGTGAGATTACATGGAGTTCCAGAGATGATTGTGTCAGATCGAGGCTCGGTTTTCACTTCACATTTTTGGAGAAGCTTCCAGAACTCTTTCGGTAGCAGATTATCTTATTCTATTGTGTTTCACCCACAGACAGATGGGCAGACGGAGAGAGTAAACCAAATATTAGAGGACATGTTGCGAGCATGTGTCATTGATTTCCAGGGTAGCTGGGAGGACCACATCACATTAATCGAATTCGCTTATAATAATAGCTACCAAGCGACTATTGGGATGGCACCGTATGAAGCATTGTACGGGAGGCCTTGTAGATCACCTATTTGTTGGGCAGAACCAAAAGACAACCTATTACTTGGACCAGAACTTGTGAGGCAAACTACGAAGAAGGTAGCAGTCATTCGAGAGCGCATTCTTGCAGCACAGAGTCATCAGAAGAGTTATGCATATCATAGGTGACGACCGTTAGAGTTCCAAGTTAGGGACTATGTGTTATTGAAAATATCACCAATGAAGGGAGTTCAGCATTTTGGCAAATGAGGAAAAATTGCCCCGAGGTATATTAGACCATTCCTGATTATTGAGCGCATTGGGGCTGTTTCATATCGGCTAGATCTACCAACATCCATGTCGAGCATACACGATGTTTTTCATATTTTGATGCTTAAGAAGCACCTACACGACGAGGAGGAGGAGCGAGTATTAGACGCACCAGAGAACGAGATTCAGGAGGATCTGACTACTATTGAAATTCCTATATGTATTCTTGCCAAGGAGGACAAGAAGTTGAGAAACAAGGTGATACATTTAGTTAAAGTTCAGTGGAATCAGAGAGGAGCTGAGGATGCTTCTTGGGAACGCGAAGAGAATATACGTCGTGACTATCCACACCTGTTTGAGCAGGTAAATTAAATTTAGTATGACTTGTTTATGATTTGTGGCTACCTGTATGGTAATGTTTATACTTAACGCTAAAATGATGGTATTAACACTTAACTCCTAAGTACTTGGAACATATGGTATATATATGAGGGGTTCCTTGTTTGGATTTTTCGCTCGATGTACTTGTTCCATTTAGTTAGGGGTTAAGTGGGGGTATTTGCATTTTAGACTGTTAAGTATAGACATTGAGGATGATTCTCGGGAGCGCGAAGATTATTTGTATGTAATTATTTGTATGGTTATATTTACATTTAACGCTAGAATGGAGGTATTTGACACTTAACTTCTAATCATTCGGAACACATGGTATATATATGGGGGGTTCCTTGTCTGGATTTTTCGCCCGACGTACTAGTTCCGTTTAGTTAGGGGTTAAGTGAAAATATTGGCATCTTAGATTGTTAAATGTAGATATTGTTATGTTCATATCTGGAGACTAATGATGCGAGATGTGTATATGAGGGTTTCTTTGTCTGGATTATTCCCTCAACGTGCTTTTCTGGTATAATTAATCTCTAAGACGAATGCGGAATTTCGGGGACGAAGTTCTTTTAAGGGGGGAAGAATGTAAAACCCCATAATTCTGAATGATTGTGAAATATAATAATAAAAATGTTATATCATGATAAATAACGTTTATTGATATTTGAGTATGATAGGAATTTATTTGAGATTAATTCGATACATATATATGAATATATGAGTGCAAATGCACAAAACATGCACAAGAAAAATCTGGGAAAAATGACCAGTTAAGAGTTTATAGATTTTACACTATGATTCACTTAGAATCTGGGAAAACTCAAAAGACCAACGTTGTAGGTCTTTTCAACATCTTTCTAACAAATCTTTAATCACCTTATTCTGAGATCGGGTGAGAAAGTTATGGCTAAAATACCAAAGGTCATTTTCCTAGTCAGATTAGGATTCCTGGTTCGGGTCAAACGGGTTTAGTTCGGGTTTGCATATATATAATCATGTGTTTTCATGAAAATTTACATCCTTAGGGGCTGTTTGGTTGCACACTTTTTGAGAAAACTTTTCTCAAAATATCTAACAATGGCAAATTTGTAATTAAAAGTTTTTCAGAGATTTCTGTAAATTGTGTTTGGTTCAACAAAAAATTTACAGAAATATTTTCTATAAAATATCAAAACCTACCAAATTTTACAAAAAGCAATTTCCTCTCAAAATAAGAGGAAATCACCAGAAATCTGACACATACTATATTTAATTAAAAACATACCAAATTTTATTATTTTCTATAAAGTTATGAGCTATTTTCTTGTTTTGAACCAAATAAGCAAAGTACAAAAAACAAGAAAATTGGTACTTTTTGATTTCTCAAAACTTTTCCTATAATTTTTTTAAGAAATATAAGGAAATCATAATTTAGGTGGAAAACATTTCCTATAATTTCTAGAAATTGAACCAAACACCCCCTTACATCAGAGTTTCAAACCCTAGCAACCCCTCTTCCTCTCTCTCAATCCCTAGCTCTAAAGTTGAGAATTTTGAGAGCTTTGTGAAGCAAATATCGACACGAGGGTGAGATCATCAACGTGTAGCAAGGGGAAAACGGCTTGGATGCACTTCTTTTTGGTTGCTGGTTATTTCAGAGGCTTAGAATAACGTCTAAGGCAAGATTATCTTCACCCAAACCATTCCCCATAGTTAAATAACTAGTTAGATGTTTAATATGATGTTGAATATGTGTTTTCATGCTTGAATCTTAACATGATGTGATAAAATTTAAAATTTTGATATTAAAACATAAACCAATGCTAGATTAGTAATTTTTTTCTTGCTGTTTATGATAGTATCATGATCATGATCATTAAGGTTTTTCATAATTTCATTTATATATGAGAAATTTAAGTGATGTACTAAATAAATATTTTCTGTAGAAAACCGCAGCAATTGTATCATGTTTAACTGAGATTTCGAAATAGAAAATAAACTCCAAATTTAACCAAACTAGTGCCAAATGAAAGATATATGTATCTAGTTTCTAAATTTTAAAAATCATTTGTATAGAGAAATATATGATCTTTTTACTAATAACATGTCTTGTAGAAAAATGGCTGCACATATATAATATTTAACTAAAGATTTAGGATAACAAATAAACTCCAAACTGAAGCAAACTTATGTCATCTGAAAGATGTGTGAATCTAGTTTTCAAAACAGAAAACCATTTGTAAAAATAGTTTTCCTAGAGAAAGATATGCTTGTTTTACTAACAGATGTCATGTCTGTTTTTCCTGCTCGTTTTGTGGAGCTGTGTTGCGCCGTTTTGAGGTGTGTTCGTGGAGTTTTGAGCCGCTTGATGTTATATGTATAGTAATGAATATGTTATGTTATACATTTAAGAATCCCAAGGGGATTATGATAAATTTGATTTGATCATATTTGAATTAGATATAGTTCATATACATGTTGGATGTCGTTGATGAGCACAGCTTAGTACTATATGGGATAGTGCGTCGACATACCAGATATACACGGTTTATACATGAGGTAACTATCATTGATGAGCATAGCTCAGTATTATATGGGATAGTGCATCGACATGCCAGAGGTATAAGATTTATATGAGGTGAATATCGTTGATGAGCTCAGTTCAGTACTACATGAGGTAGTGCGTCGATATTCCACATGTACAGGCCATTGAGTCGGATTTTAGGAGGCTTGATCTAGCCGTCCGTCCTGCACTAGGATGTGATGAGGCTCGTGAGCCGTATTTCTAGGATGCCTATTTGGTAGTCTGTCCCGCACTCATGTTATGCACTAAGATCGCGATGAGACTAATGAGCCGTGTACACAGTTCAGGATACCTATAGGGTAGTCCGTCGCACTGAGACAATTACTTGATAGCCTAAGTATGACAGATGCCGATTATAAATACGACCTATCAGTGAACTATATAACTGAGATACGTTACTTTTGAAAGTATACAAAATTATGTGTTGGTATTTTATTCTATCTCTCCAGTGATTGTGGAAGATATTATAAATACGATGTGTTGATATCTTTTTTTTATTGTTTTTTTCTTAGTTGGGATCAATGATTAGAGATTCATAATTTGAGACTTATGGTATATACATGAGGGTTTCCTTATTTGGATTATTTCGCTCGGCGTATCAGTCTCGTGTTATGGATCTCTAATTATTGGTTTCATTAGATTGTTTATTCTTATTTCGGTATTAATGTTTAGATGTTTACGATTCGGGACATATGGTATATACATGAGGGTTTCCTTATTTGGATTATTTCGTTCGACGTACTACGTCTCGTTTTGTAGGTGTCTAAATATTAATTCCGCTTGATACGGGAAAAATGATATAAGTAGACTATGCTTAATAGATAGAGCCTCCACTCCATCCTAGCAGCCCTTCCCCTGGGGGCGGATGGGGGTAATCTTGCTGTAGCGCTCTGACGCTCTTGTTGTTGTATCTTTTTCTTTTAAAAACACCCTTTCAGGTAGCTCGGAGTTCCGGAGAGCTGCAGGATGATGGGGTTCTTGCATAGTCGCCGTCCCGAGAGATTTATTAGAGGCTTCACTGTAGTTTTAAATTTTATTCAGACTTAGAGTTTAGTTTCATTTTGTAAAGGCAATGTGCCTTAGTTCGACTTTTCGTTTTGATTCATGTTGAGACATCGTATGTTATTTCAGACTCCATATGTATTTCAGTTTATTTTTAGTTGAGACATGACCTTTATTTATGAGATATCATCCTCTTTATCATGACTATTATTATTGTTCTACTTCTTTGCCTGTTTTGTACCTACGTTTTTATTTGATCCCACTAGAGGATATTACTATGATTGGTGAAACTTGTTGTTGCACAGCGTGGGTGTATGGCAGGTTTGACATCTCTGGGTTCACCTTGAACTGCAGCCATGTGTGAAAACATGGGCGTCACATTACCATCCTTTTTAGTTGCTTTTAATTCATAGGGTTGCATTGCATATAGTTAGTAGGAATTCACCAAAGTGATTTGAGCATCTTGATTTGGCACACACTTAAAAATATTTTTAAGGGCAAAACCCCTAATCAAGATAAGGTGAGGAATTTTATCACACTTTCCTTAGCCCAAAAATCATTAATTCCTCACTACACAAACCTAAGCCTTTTTAAAACTCATTAGACATTGGCCACTAATGATTCGAGCTCATTAAGGAACAAGAAATCCTTAAGTGAACCGGTTTAAGTTTTCTTGGATTAGTTGGTGTCCAAGGTAAGGTTTAGGGGTTGCATAATGCACTCCGCAAAGAACAAGGTACTTAATTGATCTTTGATCTCCCTCAAGTACTATCCTTACCTGACTAACTATCCGGGTAAAATTTTAATCTTTTCACTTTATGAGTTTTTTGTTAGGAGCTGGTCTAGCAGAGTTAGGCTTAACCCTAGAATTAGAGTAATTGAAAAGTGATTGTTTTGATTTGTTTTAGATTTTTTTTACCTTTTTCTTCTAAAAAATTAATTTTTATTTTTCTTTTAAAAAAGTATAAAAAAGAAATTATTTTGGGTGTATGCAAAAGTGGATTAGGGATAATACACATCGATTAATTCACTTTGAACCAATCATAGAAATAGCGTATCCTAATCCATCTGTTCTTCAAGATATGTGATATCCCACTAGGAATGCAATCCCATCTTGCATTAGGCTCCCTGAGGCAAATGGAACTAACTTTGAGCTTCGACCGTATTATATAAACATGCTTCCTAAATTTCTGGGGAATGAAACTGAAGATGCATATATTTTTATCTTAGAATTTGAGGAAGTATGTATGATGATTAAAATGAGAGAATTAACTGAAGATGCAGTCAAACTCAGATTTATTCTTTTACCCTCGAAGACAAAGCAAAAAAAGGGCTATACAGCTTACTCATAAATTCCATCACAACTTGGAAGGAATTTATCATTGTTTTTCTCAAGAAAATTTTCCCAATTCATAAAACGGTTAAGCTTAGAAATAGCATTCAAAATTTTAAAATTGTATTGGGGGAGCCATTCTGGAAGTATTTTGATAGGTTTAAAAATCTTCTCACCCAATGTCCTCATCACGGTCTAGAAAAATGGTGATTATGCTAAATCATCTATGAAGGATTGGATTATTCTCCAAAGACTTTCTTAGAATCGATGCGCTAAGGGGATTTCATGAAGAAAAATGCTGATGAAGCTTGGGAGATTTTAGAGAGTCTATCTGAGAAAACCATGCAGTGGGAACATTATGATGATAGGGTTTCGTCAGTTTTCCAACCTAAGTCTAGTGGTCTTTCCTTAGAGTCGAACATTACCTCTGAAGCAAAGATGGCGACAATTCTACGAAGGTTAGAAGTCTTAGAAATTAAGGAACGAGCTCCAGCACAAATTAATCAAGTTTCTGGCCCAAGTTGTCATAACTGTTAGTCTCCTGCCCACGTTTCAGAGGAATACTCTCTCCTAGGAAACACACATTCATTAGAACAGATGAACGCTGCATTCTAACGTCCAATGAATGATCCATTTTTTTCAACCTACAATCCAGGTTGGAGAAAACATCCTAATTTCTCATGGAATCAAGGAAGTCTCCAAGGGAATCAAAATTTCAATCCCACTTTAAACCAACACTTTCCTAGGGGGAACACGGTTCCTTTCAATTCTCATCCACAATTTCAACAGCCCAATTTGCCATATCAAAATCAGTCTCCTCATCATCAAGCTGTAGCTCACACTCCTCATAATCTAGATCAGGATAAATGTCTCAATATCTTGGAAAAGGGTTTGGAAACCATAATTAAGGCCTCCGCTCAAACCACGAATATGTTGACTCAAACATCCAGCACTCTGAATTCCTTCATGCAATCAACCGGATAAATACTTAATTCCAACACTCAAGCCATAGCTAGATTAGAATCCCAACTTGGTCAACTAGCTAGTGTCGTGATTAAAAGAGAGAGAGGAAAATTTCCGAGTCAACCCGTGGTCAACCCTAAGGACACAGGTGTAGGCATCAAAAATTGCCTATAGGTCCCCGCACGCGGTTCGAGACAGAGAGAAGATGATGAACGTTACTATTCGAGTCATAGAAGCTCATTTGATGACAACAAACGCATGAAGTGAGTCGACGGACCATGTGAAGCAACGGAACTGCAGAACAACGGGGAAACGAACTGATCGGGAGCTCCACGTCACTTACAAAAGACGAAATGCCTTCCATATCTCATCCACTCCATAAATGATTCAGTCATGGGAGCTTGTAGATCTTCTCGACGGCTTTCCAACACATCTTGAACCGCGTAATTCTGAGCCGGACGATGAATATACTGTGGAAACAAACTCGACGCATAAAAAAAAAACAAACCGAGACACCCCGGGGTGTCTTGGCTTGGCCAAGACACTTACAAGTGTCTCGGCTTAGCCGAGACACTCTTGAGTGTCTCAGCCAAGCCGAGACACTTGGCCGAGACACTTGTAAGTGTCTTAGCTTGGCTGAGACACTTGTAAGTGTCTTGGCCAAGCCAAGACACTCATAAGTGTCTGCAATACGAAAATGCTAATTTTGGCTGTTTTCGATGATTTTTTCGTTCGTTAACCGCCTGAATTTGCTCCAACTGATCTGATAATATGGTTAAGTGGTTTCAACTGAAGATAAGAGGGAATCAACCATTCTTATCCGAACACAGGGCTCCTGAAGCCATAAATACAACCCCATGGCCTTCATTTTTTCAGATCTAAAATTCTCGAGTGTTGGCGAAGCCCTGCCGGATTGAGGACTGAAGAGCCACGAATTTTAGAGAGGGGGAGGAGACTTCAGTGGATTCTTTGGTATAAAGAAGAGGAGTTCGTCAGATCTGCAGCTCGATTCGTCCCTTAAGATTACCCCGTTACGGTGATCTTAAGAAGAGCAATTATCTCGATGTTGCCAAGAAAAGCTCTTCGGCTTCTTGATTCCTTCGCGAATCGATGAAGGTTCGGATCTGATCTGATCGTTTGGTGATCCACGAATATCAACGTCCCCGTCACAGGCCAAGATCCCACGCAAGCAGAAGATCGATAAACGATCTCTGTACTGTTTGACGAGAATTGTATTTTCATTATGTAAAAGTCTTATAAAAAGACTATCTTTTTATATTTTTATTATAACGACCGAAGTTGTAATGAGTACCTCAATGAAGAAACCAATTTTCTCCCCAAACAAGCAGGCGACCACAGTGGGAGTCAACAGCTTTGCTGCCGAAGCTGTTGTGCCGCAGCCGACGATCAAGATCCTGGTGTTCGAAGAGGTCGAATACGAATTCGACCAGTAGAAATTCGAGGAATATATTTCCCCTTCCTCCTCCAGATCTTCTTCTTGCAAACGCAGGAAAACCACTGCCACGAAGAACATGCCTTCAGATCCGAAGACCAGGGCTGATGATCTGAGCCCGAATGCAGTGGAAGACCCCTCTCCGGCCTCCAAAGAAACCAGATCTAACGTTTGTGATAACTCCTCGAAAGTCAAGGAGTTGCCCATTGAAAGTGCACCAGAGATGACGAAGAGGGCTCGTCAAAGATGCCGTCAACATCTCGCGCGCTAATTTGCCAAGGCTTTGAAGCCTGTTGATGGGATCTGTTATGATGCGGATCTGAAACTCAGAAGGCGCCAAGTGTTCCAGCATCAAGCTTCGGGAACCTCCTCCCAACCACCTACTAACGAATGGGTTCGTGTCAAACAGAACCGTTCTACTCTTGAGGAGCGCATTCAGAAGCGTCGCGCACTTCTTGCGCATGCCCAGATCCTGGTGCAAAAAGCACAAGAAATGCAAAAGGAAGAGGTGGTTAAGAGATCGCCGAGATCTAAACAAACTTGGATGCCAAAGGCTAAATCAACGCCTAAGGCAAAAGTAGGCGACGTTGCTCCCCAACCTTCATCAACTTCGGATCTCGCTCCTTCCGCTCCCACACCTCCGATAGAACCCTACGGTGGTATGGACCTCCCCAGAGTTAGAATTCCATTGAAGGATCACCTCAGTTCTCTACCCGAAGATCGAGGCAAGGCACCTGTTAAGGAACACTTAGGACCATTGAAGGAACCCCGAGCAAACATCCAGACTGGGGGTCGTACGCAACCTCCTAACAAGTTGATTCTTGTAACCGCCCGCTTAGGGGTGCGTACAGAAAGCCAAGAGCTCGTTAAGGTTTCACCCTCAGAAAAGTGTGATTCCAAACGAGTGACTCCTGTAGACGCCAACAAGGCGTTGTTTACTCAGAAGAAAACCCGTCAAGCAAATGAACGCGTTATACCTGAGAATTCATGTAAACAACCGATAGGTTGCTCTAACCGTAACATTGAGGAGTTGTGCTATCGGGCTGGAGGTACGAATAAATCTCGAAAGAGAGGTATCTGGGAAGCGGACTCTCACTGTTCTTGTACCAAAATTATCAGGATAGTATTATCAGCGTGTAGCTATCCCAAGACCGCTCCACAGAGGGTCTCGGTATTCCAAAGGCTTTCCTATGAAGCGTCGGAAACCAAGCCAAGGTGTTTCCGTAGAAAAAGATCAGTTGCGCGAGACGACGAACTCCCAGAGGTCACTATCAATATGGTTGATAAAGGGAAGTTAACACGAAGTTTCAGTTCTCGTCATTTTTCGGACGTATCCCTATGTATAACTCAGTTACACACAGGAACTACTATGCGTAGGGACTATCTGAGGATGAATAGCGGATTATCCTCAGATGATGAAGCATCAGATGCGAACTCTGCCATCGCTTCTGACAATACGGTGTCCAGCATAGGACAATCTCGTGAGGCGTTCATGATCAACACTGAGCAAATGACCAAGATCATCGAGGATGCTTTGGCTAAGCAAAAAAGAGAACTTCAAGTTCGAATTGAAAATAGCCATGATACAGATGAAGGAAGAGCATGACCGACAGATACAGGCTCTATCCAAACTCGGTGAATCCAGTTGACGCACCCAGAACGCCGTAGTTGACAGCGATCCAGAAGTGGACGAAATCATCATAGTCGATGCACCCTCCAAAAATACTGGGGATGGTTCAAATGCATCCCCTACAAATAACAACGCTGGGGTGGTCCCATCAAAGATAATAATACCGGGGGTGACCATATTGTTCCTCTTGAAAATTGTCCAAAACATGATACAGACGAGGATGAGAAGATGAAAGACCTCGAGAGCAAAATTAATGCTCCAATGTCTGCTCGAGAGGTAAAAAAGACCGGCATTCCGTGTCCTTACCCGAAAGAGTGGGATTCGATCCTGTATCCGGCAAAGTTCAACCTGATCAACTTCATGCCGTTCGATGGGAAGGGCTCGCCTACTCAGCATCTAATCTATTTCAAGTCCCACTTGGGCACAATCTCCTGCAATGAAGCCTTGATGGTTCGGTCATTCGTCGGCACCCTTCACGGGCCTGCCTTCGATTGGTACCGCCGTCTCAAGCCTGGAAGTATCAACAGCTAGGACGGTATGAAGAGCTCATTCCTCGACAATTTCTTTGACGATGACGCCGAGATATCCATCAGGACACTCTTTGAGGAGAAACAGGAAGACGAAGAGGCAGTCGACGATACGTTTCCGGAATAAGGCGATGAATTGCCGAGATTCGATCACGGAGGACTTCATCCTCCAAACATGTCATAACAACCTATCTATTGAGATATTGGAACTTATGGGAGTCACACCATCCAACACATGGAAAGAGTTGAAGACGCGCTGAGAGCAGGCCGGACGCTTCCTCAGAAGGAAGAAAACTAAGAGAAGCCAACCAGCGGCTAACTCTCCGAACTCAAGCTTCATCTCTCATGGTAAAGGGAAGGCCCCTGCAGCTACTATTGACGTTAATTAGACATCACAACAGTAATCCCAAAGACAGTAGAAGACTTCGGGTCCGAGACTCCAAAAAGAGTACTCATTCAAGGATGAAGATGTTCTAACTATTTTTGAATCTCTCCTTGAAAACAACAAGATCAAGCTGCCACCTATCACAAGTCAGGAGGAAGCTGATAATATCTCGGATCCAAAGTACTGTGTGTATCACAGGAGGATCCTTCATCCCACCAAGGATTGCTTTACTCTTAAAAATAGCATCCAAACCTTGGTTGAAGCCGGCGTCATAACGCTCAATTAAGTCGAATGAAAACTCCGACAAGTATAAGAGTATAAACTGCTCCTTCACACTCGAGTATAAGAGTATAAACTGCTCCTTCACACTCCGAAGAGTATACGAGTATAAACTGCTCCTTAAAACTCTAACCGGTATATAAGTCTAAACTGTTTCCTTTCTTTCACGGAAAGTTCCTGGAGAGTGCCATGCCTGGTATTTTTAAGGATAACCCGATCATTCAACTGAATACAATAATAAATCCAGTTTCACAAAGAAAGCTGGGGGTAGATGATTCATGTAACGGGAAGTTCCCGGAAGAATGTTAAATATAATATTCTTAGGGATAACATGATCATTACAAGCAAAGTGATAAATACTAAGCTCCCACTCAAACTCCCGCTACGTCTGTGCACTCAACACTCCCATTGTTAGAGTCTGGACATAGTACTCGTGATTTTAATCTTCTATTTATTGATAATTGTCAAACCCTTCCATGTTAAGTATTTGTCACTTAACACTAGGAACCCTCCTTAAGTGATTTGTACGAATCAACACTCCCACTATGATTTGTACTCCCACTCTCACTGTTCACTTGGTCAAACCTTCCTATAGTTAGGACTACAACCAAAATCCCCTCTCGATTCCTTCAATGAATGAGAGGTCCACAAATTAAGCGATCAGACCTATAAAAGTTAGGATTGTCTCAAAACTCCCCGCTTGGTCAAACCTTTAAACAGTTAGGACCACAACTAAAATCCCCTCTTGATTCCTTCAATGAACGAGAGATCCACAAATTGAGCGATCAAACATATAAAAGTTATGATTGTCTTAAATCCCCGCTCGGTTAAACCTGTAGACAGTTAGGGCCAAAATCAAAAGTCCATTTCGATGAACGAAAGGCTTTCACTCTTTCCCCTTCGGTCAAACCTATAAAAGTTAGGACTGGAGTCGGAATTTTATTTTTGAATCAGGTAACCAATCCTATAAAAGTTAGGGTTATCTGAATCTTTTCGATTCTCGGAGTGAAGATCCCACTCCTAGTTTCACCTTTTCGGATTCTTGAGGTGGAGATCCCACTTCGAGTCTCCTTTGCAACTGAAAAGAATATAAAATTCTTCTTCTTCAGTTTTGGGAGATAGAATATAAAATTCTTCCCCTTCCATTCTGGATCCGTCTTTGCCCCAAGAGAAGGCACCGCTTATTCTCAACTCCAAATCTGTGTACTTCATGCACGAGGAATTTTATCCTGAATCCTAAGTAGGGATAACTCAGCACCTAACACGCATTGCCGGTTAGTCTTTGCCATGAAAAGAACAAAAGCCCACATATTCAACATTGTGGTAGGTTGTTATTAATAACATATTCAACATTCGGGATAAAACTAACCGGCAACGCGTGTTAGGTGCTGAGTTATTCCTAGCACCTAACACGCGCTAGGAATTTTATTCCGAATCCTAAGTAGGGATAAATCAACGTCTAACATGCGTTGTCGGTTTAGTCTTTCACCGATTGAAAAAGACACCAGAATTCCAGTCTGGGGAATTTTATCATGAATCCTATGAGGGATAAGTCAGTGCCTAACACGCATTGTCGGTTAGTTTTTGCCGTGAAAAGGACAAAAGCCCACATATTCAACATTGTGGCAGGTTGTTATTAATAACACTATAATCCGTGCCTTACATGCACGGGGAATTTTATCCCGAATCCGAAGTAGGGATAATTCAACGCCTAACACGCGTTGCTGGTTTAGTCTTTTACCGATTAAAAAGGATATCAGAATTCCAGTCTGGGGAATTTTATCCTGAATCCTAAGTAGGGATAAATCAGCACCTAACACGCGTTGTCGGTTAGTCTTAGCCGTGAAAATGACAAAAGCCCACATATTCAATATTATGACAGGTTGTTATTAATAACACCATAATCTGTACCTTACACGCGCGGGGAATTTTATCCCGAAGCCTAAGTAGGGATTAGTCAACGCCTAACACGCGTTGTCGGTTTAGTCTTTCATCGATTGAAAAAGACATCGGAATTCTAGTCTGGGGAATTTTATCCCGAAGCCTAAGTAGGGATAAGTCAGCACCTAACACGCATTGCCGGTTAGTCCTTGATCGTAAAAAAGGACAAAAGCCCACATATTCGATATTGTGGCATGTTGTTATTAATAACACCAAAATCCGTGCTTCACACGTGTGGGGAATTTTATCCTGAATCCTAAGTAGGAATAAGTCAACGCCTAACACGCGTTGCCGGTTTAGTCTTTTACCAATTGAAGAAGATATCAGAATTCTAGACTGGGGAATTTTATCCCGAAGCCTAAGTAAGGATAAGTCAGCGCCTAATACGCGTTGTCGCGTAGTTTATTCCTGTAAGAAAGATAAAGTCTATGTATTCAATATTGTAGCACTAAGAGAGTTAACTCTCTTAGCACAACGTCACATGCGGAACGGACTTAAACAATCCGCATGCAAGCCCGACTCAAATGGTAACCGCTAAAGGCATATCAAATCCGTTTATGGCTGAGGATTGGCCAAAAATCCTAAGTCTACGTCTAACACACGTCGCCGGGTAGTCTATTCTTGTAAGAAAGACGAAGTCTACTGTTCGTGGTGAAAGTCGCTTTCTTGATTGAATTCATTGCTTTCTCAAGTAATAGTTTATCGATTACAAAAGATCCGGTCTTTCTATAAGATCCGGGTACAACAAAATCAAAAAAAGAAATAAAAAATTACAACTTTCCTTTTATGCCGAACAAATCGCGAGATCATGTTTTGTGGTCTCTCGCTTTTGTGGGTTCTTTGCCTGCGCCGGGGTTAATCCATGGACCACCGCGCGATCTTGATCCGGTCGGATCTACACGGTGTAGCGGGTGTTATCTCACGAAGGAAATAACAGCCGAGGGGATTATTTCGCCAAAGAAATAATAGCCCTAGTTATCGAAATTGACCAAGCGAAATCGATACTCTTCTCGGGATCAAAGGCCAAGCTTTGATCCGGAGGAAACCGTGTAGATCTCAGATCTGATCTCTCTTGAACTCCTGCCTTATTTGGCGTGGGTGATCGCCAAGAACCAGATCTGGAAGTTGAGTCTTCAAAGCTCCGAAAGGTCAAGTCCAATTCTCAATCCAGCAGAGTTTCGGCTCCCAAAATTCCAACCTTTGAAAAATGAGCCATCCCCCCTCTATTTATAGGCTTCTGAAAGCGGGTCTGGGCTCAGATCTGGGCCCAGATCCGTGGCTCGGGAGGGGGGGTAGCTCGGCCACCTGGTGGCTCGGTGGTTGCTGATCCGGTTGGATGTCTGCGGTGACACCTAGAGGTGGCTCGGCCACCGAGCCACCAGATGGTGGCTCGGTGCTGGCCAAGCCACCTCGGTGGCCGCCGAGCCACCATAAGGTGGCTCGGCCGCCGAGCCACCTTGGTGGCTCGGTGAGCCACCTGAGCGGCTCGGTTTTGGCCGAGCTTTTCCCGGGGTGTGCCGTTGCGTCGGTTGTCCGGTCTCACGGTTCATCGGTTTATCCGAGCTTCGTCATTGATATGAACTCTGATTTGGCAGTCCGGATCCTGATTTGGCAGTAAATCCGCTTCGGTGTTCGAGTTTGAATCCACTCTATAGTTGGATGACTCGTTGGCTCACCGACCCGTTAGCTTGATTCCGCACGCGAGTGGATTTATTCTATTGTTTGCGTGCGGTCCGTTAGCCTCGTAGCCTCGTTAACCCGCTTCGTCGCGTGTCATTTAGCTTCGGTGTTGTGGACTAACGATCGTGTTTAGATACGTCACCAGATGGTTCGTAGATTTGTCGATTCACCGTGTCGAGCTGTGTTAAGGGACCTATAAGCAGTTTTATACGCCTACAGATACCCCCTCTAAAGTATTTTAGCCTCATTCTTTTATAGAAGAGTCTGGAATACTTTGGATATGATTTGTCCCATCCTTCAATCGGTTATGACAGGATGTTTGGAATGACTTCTATTCTTGATTCCTTCAATCCTCCAGGCTATTCGGTGCTTTGTCGAATGTCTGCAAGGGTTCCGGTGCTGCATTTATTGTCTGACCGTTGTTGGAATTTCAAACTTGAAGCTAACTCCTGATTTTTATTATCTTTAGCTCGTGCTTGCTGTTTCAACATAGAACTGACCATCGATTGTTGACGTTGAGTCTTCATTTGCAACGCGTTGTCCGTCGTTTGAGCTTCATTGTGACACATTGTCCAGCGTTCGAGCTTCATTATAACGCGTTGTCCGGCGTTCGATACAGTTTATACTCGTACGTCTGCTGGAGTATACACAGTTTAAGCTCTTAAGGTATTGGAGCGTGGCAGATACTTGAGTCACGAGACCAACAAACGGAGTTGATGCGTCAATGACTCGTATTTATAGAATTTTTGGCAAATTCTCAGCCATCAACGGGTTTGATGAGCCTTTACCGACTACTGTTTGAGTCAGGCTAGCATGCGGATTGTTTAAGTCCGTTCCGCATGTGACGTTAAGCTAAAAGAGTTAACCCTTTTAGTGCTACGATATTAAATACGTAGACTTCGTCTTTCTCCTGTGAAAAGACTAAACAGCGACGTGTATGAGACGTTGACTTAGGATTTTTGGCAAATCCTCAGCCCTCAACGGATTTGACATGCTCTTACCGATTACCGTTTGAATCGGGCTTACATGCGGATTGTTTTAATCCGTTCCGCATGTGACGTTGCGCTAAAGGAATGAACTCTCTTAGACTTTATGCTATGATGTTGAATACATAGGCTTTACCATTTGTTACGGGAATAGGCTACCCGACGACGCGTGTTAGGCGTTGACTTTAGGATTTTTGGTTAATCCCCAGCCTTCAACGGATTTGATTAGTCTTTACCGACTACCGTTTGAGTCGGGCTAGCATGCGGATTGTCTAAATCCGTTCCGCATGTAACGTTGTGCTAAGAGAGTGAATCCTCTGAGACTTTGTGCTACGACTTCGAATACGTAGACTTTACCATTGTTATGGGAATAAGCTACCCAGCAACGTGTATTAGAGGTTGACTTATCCCTACTTAGGCTTCGGGATAAAGGTCCCCAGAATCAGGTTCTGGTATCTTTTTCTACGGATAAAGATTAAACCGGCGACGCGTGTTAGGCGTCGGCATATCCTTTCTTAGGATTCAGGATGAAATTCCCCATGCGTGTAAGGCATGGATTTTGGTGTTATTAATAACAACCTGTCACAATGTTGAATATGTGGGCGAGTGTTCTTTTTAACGGTTAAGAACTAACCGGTAGCGCAGGTTAGGCGCAGACTTATCCCTGCTTAGGTTTCAGGATAGGGTACCCCAGAATCGAACTCTGGTGTCTTTTTCTATAGAGAAAGACTAAACCGGCGACGCGTGTTAGGCGTCAGCATATCCTTTCTTAGGATTCAGGATAAAATTCCCCATGCGTGTAAGGTATGGATTTTGGTGTTATTAATAACAACCTGCCACAATGTTGAATATGTGGGCGAGTGTTCTTTTTATCGGTTAAGAACTAACCGGCAGCGCGTGTTAGGCACAGACTTATCCCTGCTTAGGTTTCAGGATAAAACACCCCGGACTCAAACTCTGGTGTCTTCTTCTACGGATAAAGACTAAACCGGCAGCGTGTGTTAGGGGCAGACTTATCCCTGCTTAGGATTCGAGATAAACTTCCTAGGATGAATCCTAAATTCTTGGAAAAGGATTGGTGTGGGAAAGGAAGAATTTTATATTCTATTCTCCGAACAAGAAAGGAAGAATTTTATATTCTGTTCCTTGATTCTGGAAAGGAGAATTTTATATTCTATTTCCAGAGCAAGAAAGAAACTAGAAGTGGGATCTCCACTCCGAGAATCCGGAAGATCTAAATAAGCTTACCTTTTATAGGATTGGTTATCTAGATGAGTTTTTCGTTTATCGAAATAACATTTCAACTTTGGTTATAACCATGAAGAGGTTTAACCAAAGAGAAAAGAAGGGAGTTCTTTCGTTTATCGAAAGGAGGTTCTGAATTGAAAGTGGACCTCTTGTTCATGGAAAGAATCAAGAGGGAATTTGTTGGTGGCTTGGACCAGAAAGACATTTTTAGTGAACTTACTGTCAATTGAAATTGATCAGTAAGGGATTTTGGTGGTGAAAATGATTTTGGGTTATCCTCTAGAATATTAAGTGTAATATTCTTCAAGGAACTTTCCGGTAAATGGGTTATCCTGAATGTACTAAGGATAGTACTTTTTAAGAAACTTCCCATTTATTGGCATTAATTGCATGACGCCCTCTAGAGAAATGAGGCGATATGCGCCATTTGAGTAGACTGTGTCTACCACAAACGGTCCTTCCCATTTGGGTTCAAATTTACCCTTCTTCTTGGAGTTGAGGATTATCGGTCGGCGAGCAGCGAGGACCAGATCTCCCTCCTTGAAGCTTCTTTGTCGGACTCTTTTGTTAAAAGCCCTAGATATTCTGGCTTGATAAAACTCAATGTGTTGTTGAGCTTCCAAACACCTTTCATCTAACATTTCGAGTTCTTTGAGACGTTTCTGATGTTGTTCTTCCATCGTCATCTTAGTTGCGAGAGCGATCCGAAGGGATGGGATTTGGATTTCCAATGGCAGCACAGCTTCACATCCGTATACCAACGAATATGGGGAGGCTCCTGTAGGTGTGTGTATGGTGGTATGATAAGCCCAGAGTGCTTCACCGAGTTTATCACCCCAGTCTCGTTTATTGGTCTTCACGAGTTTTGACAAAATCTTAATGATCGTCTTGTTAAAAGCTTCAGCTAATCCATTCGCAACGGGATAATAAGCTGTTGACGAAACATCTTGAATTTTGAACTTGTCACAAAACCTGACGAAAGCGTTGCTTATGAATTGTGGACCGTTGTCATGAATGATCCGTCTTGGCACGCCGTGTCGGTATATGACATGATGCTTGATGAAATTGATGACGTTATTCGTCTTCACTTTTTTAAGCGGAATTGCTTCAGCCCACTTTGAAAAGTAATCCGTGATTGCGAGAATGAATTGATCGCCTTTGACTGAAGGGGGAAAAATAGGACCGACGATGTCCATACCCCATGTTTCGAACGGCCAAGACGTGGTTGACATGTGTAAATGCTCCGGTGGTTGATGCATATAATTTGCATGCACTTGACAGGCATGACATCCTCGGGCGTATTCGATCACGTCACGTACCATTGTTGGTCAAAAATATCCCATTCTCCTGATGCGATCATACAGTTTAGGACCGGGCTGATGCGCACCACATTCTCCTTCGTGTGCTTCCTTAAGAACTTCTTCTGCTTTTTCGTTCGAAAGGCATCGGAGTAGCAAATCATCATACCCCCGACGGTATAATGTATGGGTCTCGGTATTATAGAAGAACCTTGGTGCTCTTCGGCGGATTGATTCCCTTTCTTTTACATCCTCTAGCAAAATACCATATTAGATGTAGTCAATGATAGGAAAACGCCAATCTCGGGACTCAGACCCGATTTGAGTTGAGTTCACCTCCTTGGCGCTTATGTTTCTATCATCTTCCTCTTCGATATCCATATTGTATATGGGTATGCAGAGTTGATGTGATCTTACTGTGACTAGCAGTTCAGTTTCGGGAGGCTGCGCAAGTGATACTGCTAGTGCTGCCAGTGCATCCGCATAAGCGTTCTGGAGACAAGGGATGTATTCAATAAAGAATTTTTTAAAAGAATCTGCCATTTTGACGGCCTCCTGGTGGTATGGGATCAGGTCTTGGTTCCTGACTTCATACTCTCCACGGACTTGATTGACTATCAATTGAGAATCTCCAAAAGCTTTGAGATATTCAACCCCCAGCTCCTTGACGAAACCGAGTCTAATGAGGAGCGCGTTGTACTCGGCTACGTTATTGGAACATGGATCAGTTAGTGAATAAGCTCGAGGCATCACATGCTTCCCTGGGGAAACTAAGACAACCCCAACTCCGGAGGAGACTCTAGAACATCCAGGGTTTATTGCCACATTAGCTGCTCTCGAAGCACCATCGAAGTATAATTGCCATACTTGTTGGTGCGATGTAGTGTTAACCTCGTGGGTTTCATCCGACAAGTCATCATATACTTCTGCCGTATCCGCGGTCGGGTTTGCTGCCAAAAGATCACAAATTGCTTGTCCTTTGATCGACTTCTGCTGTTTGAAGTGCAAATCATATTGGGATAAGAGAAGGGCCCACTTCGCTAACCGCTAATTCATCGAACCTGGTTGCGTCATAAATACCCGTACTGGATTAACGTTAGAGATAACATAAATCGTCTGTCCAACCAAGTAATGCCGCATCTTTTGTACTGTGAATACTAATGCGAGGCATTCTTTCTCAACCATCGGATATCAAGACTCGATGCCTACCAAAGTCCGAATTAGGTAATAGACTGCCTGTTCGTGACCATTATCATCGTCTTGTGCTAATAAAGCACTTATCGAATGGTTCATCGCCTTGATGTAAATCAAGAACGGTTTACCTGATTTTGGTGCGACAAGAACAGGGGGATTCGTCAGATACGTTTTGATGTCTTCGAGTGCTTTTTGGCAGGCGTCGTCCCAAATAAATGACACACCTTTCTTGTTTAGCTTAGAGAAAGGTTGACACTTCCCAGAAATATTTGAGATGAACCGCCGGATGTAAGCTAAACGCTCTTGCAATCCTCTGAGTTCTCGTAGATTTCTCGGGGGTTGTAATTCATGTATCGCCTTCACCTTGTCAGGATCGATATGTATACCTTTAGTGGTGACGACGAATCCAAGGAATTTTCCGTTGGACATTCCAAGGAAGGATTTAGTGGGGTTCATCTTCAATTGATGACTCCGCATGAGATCGAACATCGTCTTCAAGTCCTTGATGTGATCTTCTTTGTTGCGGCTTTTTACGACCAAATCGTCAACATAGCATTCGACTGTTTTCCTAAGATGTTTTTGGAAAATCTTCGTCATTGCTCGCTGGTACGTGGCGCCTGCATTCTTCAAGCCGAAAGGCATCACCGTGTAGCAAAAGACACCGAGGGGCGTTCTGAACGCTGTATGCTTCTCGTCATCTGGGTGCATCTTGATTTGGTTATATCCTGAAAAGCCATCCATAAAGAACATTCTCTCAAATCCGCATGTATTATCGATAATGACATCCGTGATTGGGAGAGGGAAGTCGTCTTTTGGACATGCCGCGTTCAGGTTCCTGAAATCGATGCAAATCCTGATCTTACCGTTCTTCTTCATGACTAGAACAATATTGGCTAGCCAGTCTGGATGTTGCTCCTCTCGGATAAATCCTGAGTCGATCAATTTCTTAACCTCTGCCTCGATGGCTTCCATAATCTACGGACAAAATCGTCTTTGCTGTTGTTTGACAGGTTTAGCATCCGACTTGATATCGAGGCGATGCACTGCCACATTGGGATCGAGCCCTGGCATGTCTTCATAGTTCCAAGCGAAGACGTCAATATATTCTCTGATGAGAGCAATTAATTCCTCCTTTTCATTTGGGGGAAGACTATCGCTGATGAATATAGGCTTTGGGTTGACCTCGTTGTCCATGTTAATTTGGACTACTTTATCTTCAGTGGGGGGTTCCCTCTGTTCAAACCTATCACCATACTGCTGTTTTCGGTAAAAGTTACTTTCATTGTCGAACTCATTATAATCAGATCTGCTTACAAAGAATTCGAAATATTCAATAATAAAAGAGAAATGAATGAAAAATTACAACTTTTTGAAAATAACACAAGATCCGTTCGTCGTCTCTTGCTTGCGTGGGTCTTTAGCCGGTGACGGGGACGTCGATATCTGTGGACTACTTGACGATCAGATCAGATGCAGAACTTCGTTGATTCACAAAAGAATCTAGAAGCAGAAGCACTTATCTCGGCAACAGCGAGATAATTGCTCTTCTTAGAATTACCGCAACGGGATAATCCTAAGGAACGGACGTGGGTGAATGCAGATCTGATGAATTTCTCTCTCGTGTTGAAGAACTCGATCACTCTTCAGTCCGGCAGAGCTTCGCCAATTCTCCAAAATTCCGGATCTGAAAAAATGAGGCTCCAGGGGCTGTATTTATAGGCTCCAAGGGGTTACGGGCGGTTAAAACCACCTAAGGAACGAATTCTACGTTAGAGACACCCTTGGGTGTCTCAACCTAGGCCGAGACACCCTAGGGTGTCTCGGCCTTGGCCGAGACACCTTGGGGTGTCTCAACTTTTCGTTGAGACGTATTTTTGCATACTCGATCGTTTTCTCCGTAGTTTCTTTGTCCGAACTCGGATTTGAGCAATTCAAAGTGCGTTGGAAAGCCGATGAGGAGTTCTATAAGCTTCAATGATTAGATCATCTATAGAATAAATGAGACACGAGGAGTGATGCGCCTTTTGTAAACGTCGCGGGGCTCCCGATCAGTCCGTATTCTCGTTATTCCGAAATTTCGTTGCTTCACATAGTTTGTCGATTCACTTCAAGCATTTGTCAACGTCAATCAAGCTTCCGTGATTCGAATAGTGACGTTCATCGTCTTCTCTTAGCTTCGAGCCGTTCGTGGGGACTTATGGGCAATTTTTTTCGCCTACAGATACCCCCTCCAAAGTGTTCCAGCCTTGTTTCTTTTATAGAAGAGGCTGGAATATTTTGGATATGATTGGTCCAACCTTCAGTCAGCATAAAGGACCTGCAGTTAGCTACAATTCTTGACTCCTTCGATTTTCAGTATATTCGATGATTTGACGAATAGCTGAAGTTCTTCCGGCGCTGTGTTTATCTGGCCGTCATCGGAATCCCGAATCTAAGCGGATGGGTTGATTTTGGCTCTCGTCGTTGAGTTGACTTAGAATTGACTATCCTTGCCATGTTGTGTTGAATTAGGGTTACGCGGTGACCGGCGCCGCCCTTAGGGTTTTGAACGTCGAACGTTGATTTTTTAGTCGCAATGCGTTGACTGGCGTTGACATAGGGTTACGCATTGACCGGCGCCGCCCTTAGGGTTTTGAACATCGAACGTTGACTTTCTGGTCGCAACGCGTTGACTGGCGTTGACCTAGGGTTACGCGTTGACCGGCGTCGCCCTTAGGGTTTTGAACATCAAACATTGACTTTCTGGTCGCAACGCGTTGACTGGCGTTGACCTAGGGTTACGCGTTGACCGGCGCCGCCCTTAGGGTTTTGAACATCGAACGTTAACTTTCTGGTCGTAACGCGTTGACTGGCGTTGACCTAGGGTTACGCATTGACCGGCACCGTTCTTAGGGTTTTGAACATCGAACGTTGACTTTCTGGTCACAACGCGTTGACTGGCGTTGACCCAGGGTTACGCGTTGACTGGCGCCGCCCTTAGGGTTTTGAACATCGAACGTTGACTTTCTGGTCGCAACGCGTTGACTGGCGTTGACCTAGGGTTACGCGTTGACCGGCACCGCCCTTAGGGTTTTGAACATCGAACGTTGACCTTCTGGTTGCAACGCGTTGACTGGCGTTGACCTAGGGTTACGCGTTGACCGGCGTCGCCCTTAGAGTTTTGAACATCGAACGTTGAATGGTGTCGATTTTCATCAAAACATCCAATAACCGACGAAAACGGGCGAATTCGGGGTTAAAAGGGCATATATAGGCATACGGGGACCAAACGAGACCCGAGACACCCGTGGGTGTCTCAACCCTGGCCGAGACACCCTAGGGTGTCTCTGTTCTAGGGCCGAGACACACACCCCTTGCCTCTTTTTTTTCCCTTTTGTTTGTTTCCTTTTTTGTTTCCCCCTCTTTCCAAAATTCAAAAAGATTCCCTTTCCTCCCAAACTCTTTCTTCTTCTACTTCTTATCCCTCCACCATTGTTTCTTTTCTTTCAAGAATCCTTAACCCATTCTAACTCTCACATTTAAAACCTCAAATCTCCACCAAATTCGGATTTTTATTTTCTCCTCCTTGGTTGGCCGAAAATCCTCTCTCTTCCAAGCTAGGGTTTCATCATCCTCAAGCTCAAGGGAGGCTTCTTGGAGTTGGGTTTTCAAGCCTCTTGATTTGGGTAATCTTCTCCTCAAAAACTCTCTCATTTTTTGATAAAGATTGAAACTTTATGGTTGTAAAGAGGGTATGCCACAAATTTGTATGCAAAGCTCATAGCTTTTTGTTCTCATAGGTTGGGTTTTGTGAAAAAGATAGAATTTTTGATGATGGGTTGTGTATGCACAAAGTTTTGGGGGGTTTTATGTAAAATCAACATTATGGCCGAACTTGAGGGGCTTTAGTGCAAAAGTGGACTGAAATTTGAGGGTTTTTATGCAAAGTGGGCTGATATTTAGGACTGAAATTTTACCCCCATTTGGCCGAATTTGAAAGGTGTTTTTATGCAAAAGAACTGACATTGTTTGAGGGGTTTATTTGCCAAAAACAACCCAAAACTTGTAGAAGGGTGTATTTGCAAAAGGGCTGAAATTTTAGGGCTGAAATTCCAAAAGTTTAGACCACAATCACATGACTAAAGTTTTGAGAAAGGTATGCGAAAGTTAAACCCAAATTTGTGGAGGGGTTTATTTGCAAAATTGGCTAAATTTTACAAAAGGTTTATTTGTAAAATTAACCAAGATTGTGGGATATTGGGGGTGTTAGATGAACACACATGATGACCGTGATCCGATTCGAGTGTGTCCTTGACCAGAATTTAGCCTTGAACACGAGGGGTATTTTGGGTATTTCATCAAAATTTATCATGAGAGTTTACACCGCAATATGAACTCACGGTTTTACATGTACGAATTCATAGGTTTAATTAGACCTCAACCATAAAATCTTATTGATTTCAGTTAAGGTTCTTAATTTTCCTTTTGAATATCGTACATTCAGAATTATTATTGTATCTGATCCGTTGATTTTTATTGCAGATTATCCATGTCTCCACGCCGATCCCGATTTCATAGGAGTCGCTCCCTTTCTCAGCATAGCGAGAGGGAGGCTCCCGCAGTATCTTCTTCAGCGGCATCTGCTTTCAGGGGTGAGCGCTTGTACTTCACATATCCCCGATTGATCACTTTGTGGGTCATTTGGGAAGAACCGACATCCTCCTTCGTGGGGATCGAGGTTTCAGACTTGTGGTTCTGTTACATCCTCGCTTGGCCCCTTCGCGGGTCATTCGAGAAGAACCGACATCCTCCTTCGCGGGGGTCGAGGTTTCGGACTTGTAGTTCTGTTACATCCTCGCTTGGCCCCTTCGCGGGTCATTCGGGAAGAACCGACATCCTCCTTCGCGGGGGTCGAGGTTTCGGACTTGTGGTTCTGTTACCTCCTCGCTTGGCCAATTCAAGTCTTCCGGTATATTGGGGCGATTTTGTGTTGTCTCACACTTCGTAGATCAGTACGTGTTACCACGTTATTTACGTGATGATGCATACCGTTCTTCCAGTGTGGGACACTCAAAATCGTCTCTCCACTTGTCCCCATGGATGACTTATTTTGCTTTCTTGTGAGATGGATTTAATCTTTGTATAATTCATGGATAATTGTCTGACTTTACTCTTGTTTTTGTTGCAGTTGAGTTTTCTGTGGCCAGTCTTCCTCCTCATGCTGCTACTGGTTGTAGTGGGGAGGTTTTCTCCTCTGTTGCCGTCAGGCAGGCCATTGATCCCCTTCCTCAGTTTGATGGGAATCGTTCCGACGAATTCCGCCGTTTGATACGAGAAGGGGGACGTCACTCCTTACGCCTGCTGATCACAGATGCTCCTTTCACTGCCGACTCCATTTCTACTCAGGCTTTAGAGAAGCCTAGTTATCTGTTTGGGGACTCTGTTGAAGATCCGGCCAGGTTGAGTCTGGATGATGAGCATTGGCTGAATGATGATGAGGGGACTCTCCTTTATATCCCTTCCATTCCCCGTCAGCACTCTTTTACTCGTTTGGAGGGGCAGGCCGTAGGGCGTCAAATGTCCTGGAATCTTACAGAGGATCACGACCGGGTTCGCTGTGGATACATTTCCTCTCATAAGACTCCAGGCTCCAACGGGCATCATTATATCCACGGGCTTCGACCGGGGGTCTTGGGTCTTGATACCGCACCCCCAGGCGAGATATCAGCAGCTGCTCCTACTGTGAAGAACCGCCTGGCTACACTTGGGAGGAAGTTACCTCCACCAGAGTTCAGGTGTTTTGGTTGGGCTTACTCGCCGTCCAAGGGATGGTGGGCCCGTATGACCGATTTTGTCTTAGGGCGTTGGGAGAGAGATCTGAAGAGCAGTGGGTTGTATGCCCCTATACGAGCCACTATGTACGGATTCCCAGTCAGCTGCCGCCACTTCCTGGCATTGTTGGAGACATATATCCCTGATAGCAACACTTTCGTAACCAGCGGTGGAGAGTTAGGGCTGGCTTTGCACGAGATGCACCATGTTTCTGGCCTTCCCATGGGGGACTATCCGTACCAGGAGTATTTTCCTTCGAGCCTGCAGTTGGAGCGGTTGAAGAAGGATACTCCCGATATGTACGATACTCTTTGGGACCTCACATGCCATTACTATACTTCTCTAATCAAGGTTACTCCTCGAGCGAAGAGGAAGAGGCAGATCAGCTTGAAGCAATTTATTGTTTATTTATTCCAGAATTTGGAGGGTAATTCGGGTGAGCCTATTCGTGAATTAGATGTTTTAACACCTTCCGCCGCTAACGAGTTGATGGAAAAGGCCGAAGCTTGTTCCTACACGACCGCCGGTGCTGAGGGAGCTTTTCCTGCTGGGACGAAGTTCCGAACATTCCTTTGTCATGTATAGAAGTCCATTGAGCCCAGGACCCTGCTTGCAGGCTATCTTGCCCTCTGGTTGAAGAAGTGCGTCGTTCCGTATCAGCTTTCAGATGCTCTACCCATCGAGGTGCTCTTCCCCGCTATTCAGTTAGCTTATCGGAGGGAGCTTTCTTTACTTCCAGTAATGGTTGCTGGAATCCATTGTGGGTTCAGGTATTTGGTTGATGGTTTTGCGCAGATCGGCCCTGAACCGTCGACAGAGCTTGTTTGTGTAAAGGTCGAGCTTCTGTATACGTACCTGATGGCGTGGCTTGTTCTTCATCGTCCTGACTTGATGTCGGCACCCGGTACTGTTGATGTCCCTGTTCCTTTCGTGCAGTTGTTGGAAAGGAGTAGATGGCTCGGGAAAACGTTCACCGATGTACAGCGAGAGCTTCAAATTCGTAAGGGCTGGGAATACTTCAAGTGTTTTCCTCACTTCTCGGGTCGTTATGGTGATGTTCTGATTGATGAGGAGAAACCCCGAACTGGTCGGACTATCCTCGATGCTGGTTGTTTCCGTTGGTTGGTGAACATCCGCATCGAGTATCTTGTTCTTCGGGTGAAGAATCATTGTCACATAGAGCCTTATCTTCCGTGCCGTTTTGCTCGTCAGTTTGGCTACGACCAACTATACGTTGGGAATCCGAGCCGCGGTTTGAAGACTGAGGGTGGGCTTATTGACGGCGTTAGGGCATGGCTTTGGACTATGATGGGCTGTACTGGGGCCTATTTTGCTCTTCCTTCCTCTAAGCGCAAGCCGCTGCCTACTTTCCTTAGCTGCAAGTAGTTCCTTTCCGCTAACGAGTCCCTAGGCGTGAGGAGTCTTTCAGAGCTTCAGGCTGAGCACTTGGCTCAGGTCACTTTCCAGGCTACCCGTAGGGCTGAGCTTTTGAGGAAGCAGGAAAAGAGGTCTGCCAAACCTTCCCTTTCGAGCAGAGATAGGATGGAGGATGATGAAGAGCTCCTTCCTACCGGCGATGAGGATGAGACTTCTGAGGAGGAATGCGTAGACACAGATACCGACAAAGAAGAACCTAATGCAGGTTTGTCGGACTCTTTCTTTTCAGAATTAACTGACCTTGCCTTCTTTCGTTGGCGTCAACGTCGTATCCTGGCTCTTCAAAAACCAGAGCAGAAGGTCTTATTCACTTATCCTAACAAGATGACTCTTATCATCCCAGGTAGAGTGGATGATGAACATGAGTCGTTCGCTTCTCGCTATGTGAGATCCCGGCCTAGCAGCAAATCTCCTGCACAGGTTGAGACACGTAGCAAGCTTATGCATGAACGGCCCGTTGGTTCTGTGAGAGTTAATATTCCAAAACGGAAGAAGACTGCTCATAAACCACATGTTGGTCGGCGTCCCTACGGAGGGGAGTTAGGTGACATTGCTGGTGGAGAGGAAGGTAATACTTTATTGCTTTACAATGACTCGCCCCCCCCCCCCCTTTTTTTCTTGATTCATTGAAGCTTGATTATGTTTCATGTCTCAGGAGACCATGAAGAAGGTGAACTTCCACATGATTCTGTATTCCCTGACTCTGATCATCTGGACAACTTCATGCAGCAGATGTGTGATGCAATTCATGACGAGCCCATGGACGTTGACATGAACACGGTTGCGGATCAAGTTAAAAGCGCTGAGCCAACGATTCTACACTCAGGTATATCTAAATCCGATGATCCCCTGTTCGAGTAGCATTCAGGATTTACTTCTCCTTTAATTATTTCCGTGTTTCGGCTTCTTTCAGATAACTTGAAGAGTCCAAGTATGGATACCAGAGCGAAAGAATCTGATGCCGCCACTGAAGGTACATCCGAGCTCCTCTCTCTTTTCCCATCTTTTTTCGTATATATCCAACACTTAAATTATTTTGCAGAAGCCATATTAGAGAGACCAGCTGAAGATGAAGCCTTCCATGATACTGGTCTTGAGGAACAAGGGTATGTCTCAGCACCGAGTTTTTTAGGGTCCGATATCAGACTATTAGTCGATATGTTGGCTGAGCAGGCCACCAAAGAGGCTGCAGGACCACCCTTTGAGAGTGATACGTCCACAGGTATATATCTAATTCCCTTTGTTTTGCCCGATCTTTTATCTGACTAATAACAAATTATCATCACAGTACCAGTCATTGGGACTGATTCCGTCATGATTCCCGGCATCTCTAGTTTTCCTCGGGATGATAGACCCACAAGTATGCATATAATATGGATTGTCGTGCTCTTTTTCATTTGTCTAATTTTTTGACTAACGAAAGAGTATAATCATAGGACCAGCCATCGGGACTGATACTCTCATGACTCCTGGCATTTCCCGCTCACCTGAGGATGATGGACTTGCAGGTATGCAGATAATCCTATCATCATGATCTTCTTTGTTTGTCCAAATTTCCATTTGACTAATAAAGAAGTGTAACCATAGGACCAGTCGTTATGACTGATGCGACTACAGTTTCTGGGACTGCTAGTTTTCCTAGCAGCGGTGTTTCCCCGTCGCAGTCAAGAGGCACTGCCGATTTCCCTACAGAGGTCGATATACCCTCAACGACGACCCCTGCTGGTATCTCGGAGCCGGTCGTCAGACTTCAATCTGCGGGAATCTCTGTTGGTATTGGTATGCTTGCAATTCGTTGTAAATTATATTTTATCACATTCGGTGGGTTTCTTATTCTTTCATATTATTGCTCGCAGGATCTCCACCATCCCTACATGAGCGTGTCCTCGCTCTTTTGACCGATACCGATCCCGACAAAGACATCTTCCGTACAGATCTCGGTCTCTTCGTCATCTTTTTTAACGGCATGATCGAGAAACTTCTTCATCGAGGATATTGTTTCGACCAGTTCAGGCGTTCTTTTTCTCGCTACATGACGATGATCAGAGAAGAGGGGTATCCGGAGTTGGCTGACTCTCTTACCACCAATTTTGCTATGTTGGAGTCTAAACTCCGAGAGTTGGAGGAGCTAAAGGCTAGTGGAGCTTCTTCTTTCGTGTCCTCTCAGTTGGAGCATAGGTTGTCAGAATGGCGTGATATGAGGTCTTCCATCGGCAATGAACTTCAGTCACATGAGAGTTCTATTACGCAGTTGATGGCTACTCTTGCGAGAAAGGATACGGATAGAGCTGAGCTACTCGTCTCTTTGGATGCCAACCGTCAGGAAGTAGATAGGTTGAAGAAGGCCTTGAAGCATGCCGAGGAGTCTGGTGCTATCATTGAAGAAGAGCTGGCTGGGTTAGAGGGCTCTCGTGGGCAGACACTTGAGAAGCTAGGATCTACACAGGAGAGATTGATGAAGCTGAAGAACGAAGCCCGGAAGGTCTTGAGCAGTTCTGAAGAATCTGTCCGAGCTAATTTACAGGCAGAACTTGAGCAGAGTTATACAGATAGGCTTTCTAAGCTAGAATCTCATTTTCTTAATTACCGACTGCCTTCGGGCTGATGATCTTTCTATTGTATGTTTTGAGTTAATCTATTAATAGAGACCCAGCATTTGATTTTATTATAGTATCTCTTTATTGATTGTGAACCCATTGGACATAATGTTTACAGGATTTTTGGCAAACCCCCAGCCATCAACGGGTTTGACGTGCCTTTACCGATTACCGTTTGAATCGGGCTAGCATGTGAATTTTAAAATCCGTCTCACATGTAACGTTGTGCTAAAAGAATTACTCCTCTTAGACCTGATGCTATGACTTTGAATACATAGACTTCACCATTTCTTATGGGAAAAGGCACCCAGCAACGCGTATTAGGCATTGACTTATCCCTACTTAGGATTCGGGATAAACTTCTCCAGATTTAAACTCTGGTGTCTTTTTCAATCGGTGAAAGACTAAACCGGCAATGTGTGTTAGACATAGACTTTGGGGTTTTTGGTAAACCCCCAGCCTTCAACGGGTTTGATGTGCCTTTACCGATCACCGTTTGAATCGGGCTAGCATGTGAATTCTAAACCCGTCTCACATGCAACGTTGCGCTAAAAGAATTGCTTCTCTTAGACTTAGTGCTATGATTTTGAATACATAGACTTTGCCATTTTTTATGGGAAAAGACACCCAGCAACGCGTGTTAGGCAATGACCTATCCCTACTTAGGATTCGGGATAAAATTCCCCGTACATAGAATGTACGGATTTGAGGTGGAAAATTGTGTCTTTTCCTAGGGTAAAGACGGACCGAAAGATGGAAGAAGAAGAATTTTATATTCTATCTCCCAATACCGAAGAGGAAGAATTTTATATTCTATCTTCAGTAGGAAAGGGAAACTCGAGGTGGGATCTCCACCCTCAGAATCCGAAAAAATGAGACTAAGAGTGGGATCTCCACTCTGAGAATCGGAAAGATCCAAGTAACCCTAACTTTTATAGGATTGGTTGCTTGATCCAAAAGAGTTCCTCATTTATTGAAGGGAAATTCCAATTTCGACCCTAACTTTCATAGGTTTGGCTGAAAAAGGAAAATATGGAAAGTTTTCGTTTATCGAAAGAGATATCTCAAACTTAGTCCTAACTATATGCAGGTTTGACTAAGTAGAGTCGGAGACAATCCTAACTTTTATAGGTTTGATTGCTCAATTGAAAGTGGACCTCTCGTTCATGGAAGGAATCAAGAGGAGAATCTGGCTTTGGCCCTAACTTTTATAGGTTTGACCTGAAAGTAAAGGGAGTGGAATACAAGTAGCAGTAGAAATACTGGTTTGTACTAGCCACTCGATGGAGGATTTTGATGTTAAGTGATCAGGACTTAACACGTCAAGCTTTTGAAAACTGCCATGGATTGGCGGACTGAAATTTTAGTGGACCCGTTGTCAGTTGATTTGATCAATGGGGGATTTTGTGAGGAGTTGTTAATCTGTCAGAAGATTGAATTTCACCTCACCAAATAACTCACAAGAGTTAGAGGATTTGATAACAACAGAAGGAAACATCTTGACATTTGGAGCTTGAATGTGGATATCACTTTTACAGTGATTGGGTTATCCCTAAGAATACCACATGTGGTGTTCTTCCGGGAACTTCCCGATACATTGGTTATCCTGAAAGTACTAAGAATAGTATTTTTTTAGGAATTTGCCATTTATTGGCATCATAAGTCGGTCACCATCCTTGGTGACTAGGCGATATGCGCCGTTCGAGTAGACTGTCTCTACTACGAATGGCCCTTCCCTTTTGGGTTCAAACTTACCCTTCTTCTTGGAGTTAAGGATCATAGGCCGTCTTTCAGTTAAGACCAAATCTCCTTCTTTAAAACTCCTTTGTCGTACCTTTTTGTCGAAGGCTCGAGAAATTCTGGCTTGGTAAAACTCAATATGCTGTTGAGCTTCTAGGTGCTTTTCATCGAGCATCTCGAGTTCTTTGAGGCGTTTCTGATGTTGTTCTTCAGTAGTCATCTGGGTTGCAAGAGCGATCCGAAGAGATAAAATTTGTATTTCCAAAGGGAGGACGGCTTTACACCCGTACACCAAAGAATACGGGGTTGCACCAGTCGGTGTTTGTACCGTAGTACGATAGGCCCATAGAGTCACGCCAAGCTTGTCATCCCAATCCCGTTTATTATTCTTCACGAGTTTTAACAAAAGCTTTATGATAGTCTTGTTGAAGGCTTCAGCCAATCCATTTGCTGTGGGATTGTAAGCCGTCGATGAGATGTCCTGAATTTTGAACTTCTCGCAAAACCTAATGATGGCGTTGCTAACAAATTGAGGCCCATTGTCATGTATGATTCATCTTGGTACACCATGCCGGTAGATAATATGGTGTTTGATGAATGCAATGACGTTGCTGGTCTTAACTTCTCTGAGCGGAATGGCTTCGGCCCATTTGGAGAAATAGTCAGTAATTGCCAGGATGAATCGATCACCTTTGACCGAAGGGGGATTTATAGGACCGACGATATCCATTCCCCAAGTCTCAAACGGTCATGACGTAACCGAAGGATGCAGATGCTCTGGAGGTTGGTGCATATAATTCGCGTGTACTTGACACGCATGACACTTTCGGGCATATGCGACTGCTTCACTCATCATAAGAGGCCAAAAGTATCTCATTCTTCTAATGCGATCATAAAGCTTGGGACCGGGTTGGTGCGCACCACAAACCCCTTCGTGTGCTTCCTTAAGGACTTCTTCAGCTTCTTTTGTCGATAAGCAACGCAACAGCAGGCCATCATACCCCCTACGGTATAGCGTTCGATTCTCCGTATTATAGTAGAACCTTGATGCTCTTCGTCGATGATGGGGAAGCGCCAGTCCTGGGGTTCAAACTCGACTTGAGTTGCGTATACCTCTTGAACCTCTTCTTCTTTGTCCTCTTCATCGTAGAGTGGTACCAAGAGCTGGTGAGTTCTTACCGTAACAAACTGCTCTGTTCCGGGAGGCTGTGCCAGAGATACGGCTAATGCTGCTAAAGCGTCTGCGTAGGTGTTCTGTAATCGCGGAACGTGTTCGATGAAGAATCCTTCAAATGGTTCCGCTATTTCCACTGCCATCTTGTGATATGGTATTAAATCCTGACTTCGGACTTCATATTCCCCTTGGACTTGCTTAACTATCAGTTGAGAATCACCGAAAGCTTCAAGATACTCAACCCCTAGCTCTTTAGCAAAATTGAGTCCTATAATCAGTGCGTTATATTCGGTTACATTATTCGAGCATGGCTTGGTTAACGAGTAGGCTCGAGGCATCACATGTTTTTCTGGGGAAACTAAAACAACTCCAACTCCGGAGGAGACCTTAGAACACCCAGGAGCACCTGCTATATTAGTTGCCCGAGAAGCACCATCGAAATACAAACGCCATACTTGATGGTGCGAAGTTGCGTTGACTTCGTGGGTTTCATCGGGTAGGTCGTCATATATCTCGGCGGCATCCGTAGTTGGATTAGCTGCCAGGAGATCACAGATGGCCTGTCCTTTTACTGACTTTTGTTGTTTAAAATGTAAGTCGTATTGGGACAAGAGCAAGGCCTATTTTGCTAACCGCCAATTCATGAAAGCTGGTTGTATCATGAATACTCGGACTGGGTTAACTTTAGAGATTACATAAATAGTCTGTCCGACCAGGTAATGCCGCATCTTCTGAATTGCGAACACCAGGGCGAGACATTCCCTTTCGATCATGGGATATCGGGATTCGGCACCTACCAAGGTCCGACTCAGGTAATATACTGCCTGTTCGTGACCGTTATCGTCATCTTGTGCGAGTAGTGCACTTAATGAGTGGCTCGTCACCTTGACATAAATCAAGAACGGTTTGCCCGATTTCGGTGCAACGAGTACAGGAGGTTTCGAGAGATATTCTTTAATACTCTCGAACGCCTTTTGACAAGCGTCGTCCCATATGAACGACACACCTTTCTTTGTGTTTGGAGAATGGTTGACATTTTCCTGAGAGGTTCGAGATGAACCGTCGGATATACGCCAACCACCCTTGTAAACCTCTGAGTTCCTTAAGGTTTCTCGGAGGTCGCAACTCATTAATTGCCTTAACTTTATCGGGGTCGATGTGAATACCTTTAGTAGTAACGACGAATCCAAGGAATTTACCACTGGACATCCCGAGGAAAGATTTGGTAGGATTCATCTTCAATTGATGGGTCCGTATCAGATCGAACATGGTCTTTAAGTCTTTAATATGGTCATTCTTATCACGACTTTTCACAACCAGATCATCTACGTAGCATTCGACAGTCTTTCGGAGATGCTCCTGAAAGATCTTCGACATGGCTCTCTGATATGTAGCACCTGCATTCTTTAAGCCGAAGGGCATAATCGTGTAGCAGAAAACGCCGAGGGGTGTTCTAAACGCTGTATGCTTTTCATCATCTGGATGCATCTTTATTTGGTTATAACCAGAGAAACCATCCATGAAAGACATCCTCTCGAACCCGCATGTATTGTCGATGATAACATCTGTGATGGGAAGGGGGAAATCATCTTTTGGGCAAGTAGCGTTGAGGTCTTTAAAGTCAATACAAACCCTGATTTTCCCGTTCTTCTTAAGGACCGGGACAATATTAGCGAGCCACTCGGGATGTTGCTCTTCCCTAACGAAGCCCGAGTCAATAAGCTTTTTAACTTCTGCCTCAATTGCCTCCATCATCTGCGGATGAAACCGTCTTTGTTGTTGTTTGATAGGTTTGACATCCGGCTTAATATTAAGACGATGCACTGCTACGTTTGGATCGAGTCCTGGCATGTCTTCATAGTTCCAGGCGAACACGTCAATGTATTCCCTGATAAGAGAGATTAACTCTTCTTTCTCTTCCGGCGGGAGGCTATCGCTAATGAATATTGGCTTCGGATTATCTTCGTTACCCATATTCACTTGGACCACTTGATCTTCGGTAGGAGGTTCTCTTTGTTCAAACCTATTGCCGTACTGCATGTTTAGGTGATGAACCCAAGGATCTTCCCAAGTTGGCATCTGATCGTCTTCCTCTATTGTCGCAGGATCGACCGTAGTCATGTTCGACATTAGCTTTTTGAACATTTCTCCAAGACTAGTGTCGGAATCCCAAGCTGAAGAATCAGAAGAATATCCATTTTTAGCTTGGTTAGCAATTTGATCGATAACTTGCCAGCAACATTCGTCATCAGATGAGGAGACATAGCCTAAGCCTCTTCTGTGACGATAATAATCGTTGGGCTTTCCTTTTGGTACATAGGCCATTCGAGGTGGAACTCGCGGACCTCGACCAAAGCAAAGACCCTCTCCGAGCGTGAAGTCATATCCATACTTCTCCATGAGATCGCGCGCTTTTGCATCATATCTGAATAGATGAGGGGCAGGTTTATCATCATCGTCTTCCTCATTCAAGAAGTGGTCTGGTGACGGAGATTCCCTTCCTTTACCGTAGACGACTTCCTTTTCACCCACTGTCTTTGCAGGAATGACAAGCGTCGTTCCGAATGGATCCTGTACCTGTTTTTTAGTCATGCAAAATGATTGAAGTGGCATGTACAAGTCAGGGTTATCATACAATTCTTTAGTGATATTATCGAGACACGACGAGTACTCTAAATCTTCATTTATTGATATCTCTTCGGCAAGTTGCCAGTTACAACTACTTTCCGATGATTTATCATCATCAAGATTGATTACAATGGGTACAATGTCATTAAGTACAAAACCATCATCATAATCAAACCCAGCTTCGGTATCAGCTTCATCCCCGCTGTTCGTTCCTTGGGCCGATGGTTTAGTATCGGATTCGGCGCCGTATAGAAGGGAATCGATAAAATAGTTTTCCAATCCCTTAAACGGTTGCTTATCCGCGACCACCGTCTTGACTTCATTATTAGTGTCCACGTATTTGAGGCACTGATGAAGAGTTGACGGGACTATAAGATTACCGTGGATCCAAGGTCGACCCAACAGTAAGTTATAGGATGTTTCCGCGTCAATCACATAACAGGTGACTTCTGACTTTAAATCCCCGATCTGGCATTTGATCCGAATCTTTCCCAAGGGTCTGGACCCGCTGGTGTTGAATCCGTAAATCGTAGTGCCGGTGGAGGCTAGTTTACTAGTCGGTATTCCGAGATGATGCATCAATCGGAATGGCATGATACTAACAGTGGAACCCGGATCGACTTGGATCCGGTTGACCACGCTGGAGCCAATGTGCCCGGTGAAATATAAAGGCCGATCATGCTTTGAGTTCTTCGTCTGCATGTCTTCTTTGGTGAAGGAGATACAAGGAAAATGATGCGCCGCGAGATTGCAGTGTTGAACTGACGGCTCCGGCTCTTCAGAAGATGGCTTGATTCGAGTCAAGAAAGCTTCAGTGTCGCTCAAGGCTTCTTGTAATGCTTTCCGTGTATCCTTTGAAAGATGTAATAACTCGTATAGGGTTATCCTAGCCGGTATATTAGCCAACTGCGCCATGATGTCAAAATGGGGTGGAGAGCTCGTATTTCCCGGTTTGTCTCTCCCAATCGGATGATTGAATCGAGACTGCCTCGGGTTTTGGACTTCCTGGCGTAGAGGCTCTTTCCCTTTTTCTTTTTGTTGGACTTTCTCTGTAGCTACAGGTGTTGGGGGAGTTGCGACAATTCCCAGTTCTGCCAATGTCTTAGAAGGAACGGTTTTGGTCCCCCCTGTTTGGCCAATTGCTCGGAAGCATCCGGATATTTGTAGTGATATTCATTCCCACTTCGCGTTACAAAAGTTTCCTGTTCATCTTCGGAAAGCGGGAAGGCCGCGATTCTATCGTCATCTTCGCCTGGAATAGCAGAAACTCCAAAACAAGACTTACCTTTTCCTTTTAACCTTTTCTTGGAAGAGGTTTCAGTCCATTGTTCATCTCCAATCAAATCTGGATGAACCCAAAGAATCTCACCATTCGGGGCTGTGTGTGGCACAAGTCTTTTCTGGCGTTGTTTGTGAGGATCATCGTTTACCGTCTTCACTGCTACATTTATTACTGGTTCATGCTGGAACCAGTTCAAAGGAACAGAACCGAAGCTAATCGATACTGCATTCGCACCCACTTTCTTCTCCTTAGGTTGCTTCATAGTGATGACCCCGACATCGATTAGAGCTTGGATCTTATCTTTAAGGGCGTAGCATGACTTGGTAGGATGGTGCACCGCTCTGTGAAATGCGCAGTATTTTGGATCATTAACTCTTTTAGCATCTTCCTGATCCTGGATCGGAGGCAACTTGATCTTGTTGTTCTCGATAAGGTATTTAAAAATACCAGGAACTTCATCTTCTTTGAATGAATAGAACTTCGGGAACTTCGGCTCTGAGGCCTTTTGCTTCTGGGGCTATTGCTGCCACCTTGATTGCTGAGGTGCCTTTTGCTGCTGCTGTTGCGGTTGTGCCTGCACTTCGAATGTCTGATTCGCGTCCACTGCATTCGCTTGTGCCTTTCCTTTACCCTTAGGGACACAATTTTGTTGTGGAGGATTATGTGCCATTTGTCCTCTTTCGGCCTTCTTCCTTTTAAGAAATCGCTCGGCTCGTTCTCCTCGCACTTTCAAGTCCTTCCAGGTCTTAGGTGGTGCCATTCCCATAGCTTCGAGGATGTCTAGTGAAAGGTTATTATGGCAAGTCTCGAGAATGAAGTCTTCACTGACCGGATCCCTGCAGTTCATCACTTTGTTTCGGAACCTTTTGACAAAGTTTTCAACCGTCTCACCATTCTTCTGTTTCTCATCGAATAATGTGCCGATTGAGATCTCTGTGTCGTCATCGAAGAAGTTCGTCAGAAACATGTCTTCCATGTCATCCCAACTGCTGATACTCCCTGGCTTGAGACGGCGATACTAGTCGAAGGCTGCTCCCCGAAGAGTGCCGACGAATGACCGCACCATAAGAGGTTCATTTCCAGAGATTATTCCCAAATGAGATTTAAAATATATTAAGTGCGGGGTAGGGGAACCCTTTCCATCAAACGGTGTAAAATTGATCAAATTAAATTTCACCGGATATGGAATTGATTCCCATTCCCTTGGGTATGGACATGGTATTTCGGACCTCTTTACTTCTTGAGCATTCATCAATGCATTGATCTTGCTCTCCAAGTCCCTCATTTTCTTATCCTCACTCGTATCCGTCTTCGAGTGATTTCTGGGAGAGGTAATGTGGTCCTCCTTTGTATTATTATCATCTGAAGGGCCACCCCCATTATTGTTGTTGATGGGAGGGGTGTTCATATTGGCATTATCCTCTACTTCCCGTTCATCATCACCCTGGTTAGGATTGTTACGACGGCTAGACTCTCCTTGATGAGTTGTCAGTGCCGCGATTTGCTGGTCATGCATTTCTCTCATCTGCTGCATGGCCATCTCCATTTCAAACTTGAAATTTTCCTTCTGCTTAGTCAAAGCATCCTCAAGTATCTTAGACACCTGCTTGATGCTAATCATGAGCGATTCGTAGGGTTGTCCCGCACTAGATGTCGTATCATCGGATGCTATGGCTGAGCAGGCATCTGAACCAGCATCTGACACCTCATCTTCTAAAGGAAGTCCCTTCTGGATCCTTTGCTAATCCTTCCGCCTACTGGTCCCTGTTCTCAATCGAGTCATACGTTGGGACACCGTGGTAAACTGATCCGGACTAAAGCGTCGTGTTGACTTCCCTCTCCCGGTCATATTGACGGACACTTCTGGAAATTCGTCATCTTGACGGGCAGGTTTCCTCCTACGGAAATGTCTTGGTTTAGTCTCGGTCGTTCTGGTGGAGATTCTCTCAAACACCGAAACTCTTCTTGGGGCTTTAGAACAGCAGCATTCTGACAATACCGCCTTGATTATGTTGGCACACGGACAATGAGAATCCGTATCTCGAACATTTCTTTTCCGGGACTTGTTCGCACCCTCAGCCATATAGTACAACTCGTCAGTTTGATAACTGGAGCAACCCATAGAGTATTGGCACGCCTTCCCAGGTATAACATCATCATTATCAGACAGATGTCTTTCCCTCTGGGGATGCGACGCTTTATTGGCGTCTCCAAGAGTTACTCATTCATGTTTACGCCTCTGCGAGCGCGAAAACCTAACGGGCTCTTGAACTTCATCGGAGATGTGGAGACAGGGGAAACGGGATCTGAAATTGACGAAGCTCGAACAGCAACTTCGTTCGCCTTTGCCTTAGGCGCTGGTTTTGCCTTCGGCACCCACACTTGTTTGCGCCTGGGCGGTTTCTTCACTGCTTCTTCCTTCTGCATTTCTTCTGCTTTCTGCAAAAGGAGCTTGGCATGCGCGAGCAATGCACGACGTTTCTTGATTCGCTCCTCGAGGGTGGAGCGGGTCCTCTTGACACGAACCCATTCGTTCATTTCTGTCTTGGAGGAGGAGTGGGTTGTTCGCCGTTGTTGTTCCCGGCGCTGTCTGGATTTTAGATCCTCATTATAGCGGATCCCGTCCAAAGATTCCGAAGCCTTGGCTAATTGCCACGTAAGGCGTTGACGCCGTCTTTGGCGTGCCCTTTTTGACATGGTCGGGGCGCCTTCATCAATTGTCTTCACAGCGGAGCGAAGCTCTGGATCTGCAGCTTCAACTACGTTGGACGTTGTAGGAGCATCATGGGGAGTAAGCGCAGCAACAACAAGGGGATCTCGGATCTTCGAGCCGGAGGTCCCGCGAACATTTTTGGAAGAGGATGCCTTCCTGCGCCTGCTTGGAGAGGCGGATCTGGAGGAGGAGGAAGATAGGTACTCTTCAAACTTCTGTTGATCGAACTCATATTCGATCTCTTCATTCACCCGGATCTTGAATGCCGGTTGCGTCACGACAGCCTCGGCAGCGAGGCTATTGGCTCCCACTGTGGTCGCCAGTTTATTTTCGGTAAAAGTTGCTTTCATTGTCGAACTCATTATAATCAGATCTGCTTACAAAGAATTCGGAATATTCAATAATAAAAGAGAAATGAATGAAAAATTACAACTTTTCGAAAACAAGATCCGTTCATCGTCTCTTGCTTGCATGGGTCTTTAGCCAATGACGGGGACGTCGATATCCGTGGACTACCTGACGATCAGATCAGATGCAGAACTCCGTCGATTCGCGAAAGAATTTAGAAGCAGAAGCGCTTATCTCAGCAACAGCGAGATAATTGCTCTTCTTAGAATTACCGCAACGGGATAATCCTAAGGAACGGACGTGGGTGAATGCAGATCTGATGAATTTCTCTCTCGTGTTGAAGAACTCGATCACTCTTCAGTCCGGCAGAGCTTCGCCAATTCTCCAAAATTCCGGATCTGAAAAAATGAGGCTCCAGGGGCTGTATTTATAGGCTCCAAGGGGTTACGGGCGGTTAAAACCACCTAAGGAACGAATTCTACGTTAGAGACACCCTTGGGTGTCTCAACCTAGGCCGAGACACCCTAGGGTGTCTCGGCCTTGGCCGAGACACCTTGGGGTGTCTCAACTTTTCGTTGAGACGTATTTTTGCATACTCGATCGTTTTCTCCGTAGTTTCTTCGTCCGAACTCGGATTTGAGCAATTCAAAGTACGTTGGAAAGCCGATGAGGAGTTCTATAAGCTCCAATGATTGGATCATCTGTAGAATAAATGAGACATGAGGAGCGATGCGCCTTTTGTAAACATCATGGGGCTCCCGATCAGTCCGTATTCTCGTTATTCCGAAATTCCGTTGCTTCACATACTTTGTCGATTCACTTCAATCGTTTGTCGACATTAATCAAGCTTCCGTGATTTGAATAGTGATGTTCATCATCTTCTCTTAGCTTCGAGCTGTTCGCGGGGACCTATGGGTAATTTTTGACGCCTACAACTGCATGTTCAGGTGATGAACCCATGGGTCTTCCCATGTTAGCATTTGATCACCGTCCTCCATTGTGGATGGATCAGCTGTAGCCATGTTCGCCATTAGGGCTTTGAATACTTCCCCCAGACTTGTATCGGAGTCCCAAGTTGAAGAATCAGAAGAATACCCTTCTTTACCTTTGTTAGCAATTTGATCGATGACTTGCCAGCAACATTCGTCATCAGATGAGGAGGCATAGCCTAAACCTCGTCTGAATTTATAATAATCATCCGATTTCCCTTTTGGTACATATGCCGCTTTGACTGGAATACGAGAACCTCGATCGAAGTATAAACCTTCTCCGAGTGTGAAATCATATCCCTGTGTTTCCATGAGCTTGCGCGCTTCCAGACTATACTTAGATAAATACAGACCAGATTTGTCATCATTCTCATCTTCTCTTAAGAAATGATCTGGTAATGGAAAACTCTCTCCTTTGCCGTAAATCACTTCTTTTTCGCCTCCTATCTTGGCAGGGATAACCAGGGTTGTCCCGAAAGAATGCTGGAGGCTTTTCTTTGCTATATAGGACGATCGAAGCGGCATATATAAATCGGGATTATCATACAATCCCTTTATCACATCATCAAGAGACAGTGAGTACTCTAAATCATCATTTATTTCATTATTGGCAAGTTACCAGTTACAACTGCCATCTGACGATTGTTCATCGTCAAGATTGATTACAAAAGGTACAATGCCATTAAAAACAAAATCTCCATTATAATCAAATCCGGCTTCGGTATCAGCTTCTTCTCCGCTGTCCGTGCCATGGGCCGATGGTTCAGTATCGGATTCGTTACCATAAAGGAGAGAATCAGTGAAATAATTCTCAAATCCTTTGAATGGTTGCTTATCCGCGACCACCGTCCTAACCTTATTATCAGTGTCGACATACTTCAAACACTAATGGAGAGTGGAGGGGATTATAACGTTACTATGGATCCAAGGTCGACCCAATAGTAAGTTGTATGAAGTCTCGGCATCAATCACATAACATGTGACCTCCGTCTTCAAATCACTCATTTGACATTTTATCCGGATCTTACCCAAGGGTCTTGACCCGCTAGTGTTGAATCCATAGATAACAGTGCCTGTGGCCGCCAATTTGCTAGTTGGAATCCCGAGGCTATGCATCAAGCGGAGCGGCATAATACTCACAGCGGAACCCGGATCTACTTGGATTCGGTTGACTTCGCTGGAGCCAATGTACCCAACGAAATATAGGGTCGATCATGGTTCGAATTCTTCGTCTGCATATCTTCTTTGGTGAAGGTAATGCAGGGAAGATTCTTAGCCGCTATATTGCAGTGTTGAATTAACGGTTCTGACCCTTCAGGTACCGGCTTGATCTGAGTAAGGAACACTTCCGAATTAGCCAAGGCTTCTTATAAGGCTTCCCTGGTTTCCTTAGACAATCGTAGCAATTCGTATAATGTTATCCGCGCTGGAATGTTAGCTAATTGAGCCATAATATCGAAGATGCGCGGATTGTTCGAGCTTTCCGGTTTATCTCTTCCAATCGGACGATTGAAACGAGACTGCTTCGGATTCTGCACCTCCTGGGGCCTCTTTTCTTTCTGTTTATCAACCGGCTGTCGTCGAGTTTCTTCCACCGGTTTATGAGTCGTAATCACCCCCAGTTCCGTGAGAGTTTTGGCTGGTTTCCGTTTAGTCACCCCCTGTCCAGCTAGTTGATCACTGGGTGAAGGATAGTTGTAGTGATACTCGTTTCCGCTTCTAGTGGTAAAAACTTCTTGTTCTTCTTCAGAGAGTGGGAAGTTAGGAACTTCATCACCATCCTCTTCGAAGATTGCGGAAGTAGCATTACAAGACTTGCCTTTACCCTTTCTGGTCGAGGAAGTCACCCACTGATCATCTTCAATAAGATCAGGATGGACCCAGAGGATTTCGCCGTTTGGGGCTGTGTGTGGCACAAGTCCTTTTTGGCACTGTCCGTATGGGTCATTATTTACTGTCTTCATTCCGACCTTGGTGATGCGTTTTGGCTCAAACCATGTCGTGGGCACTGATCCAAAGCTGATTGATACTGCATTTGCTCCTACGTTCTTGGACGGCTTCGGGGTTATGACGCCTACATCAATTAACGCCTGGATCTTATCCTTGAGATGGTAGCATGACCTTGTAGGGTGATGGACCGCTCTGTGGTATGCACAATATTTCGGATCTGTCACTTTGCTAGCCCCTTCCTTGTCCACAATCGATGGCAACTGGATTTTGTTATTCTCCAACAGGTACTTGAAAATGCCGAGAACTTCGTCATCTTTGAAGGAGTACACCTTAGGAAATCTTGGCTTTGAAGATTTCTGCTTCTGAGTCCGTTGTTGCCATTGCGACTGCGACTGCTGTGGTGCTCGTTGTTGCGGCTGTTGCTGAGGTTGCAATTGGAAAGTTTGATTAGCATCAACTGCATTAGCATGTGCCTTACCTTTACCCCGTTGGTTGAAATTCTGTGTTGGAGCATTCGTCGCCTGCTGGCCTCTCTCCGCCTTCTTCCTTCTGAGGAATCGCTCGGCTTGCTCTCCTCGGACCTTCAAATCCTTCCACGTCTTGGACGGTGCTATCCCCATTACTTCCAATACGTCCAATGCAAGGTTGTTGTGGCAGGTCTAGAGAATGAACTCCTCCGTGATCGGGTCCCGACAGTTCATCGCTTTGTTCCAGAACCTTTTGACGAAGGTATCAACTAATTCCCTGTCTTTTTGTTTCTCATCGAGCAACGACCCGATGGATATCTCGGTGTTGTCGTCGAAGAAGTTAGCGAGGAATTTAGTCTCCATATCGTCCCAGCTATTCACGCTTCCTGGCTTGAGGCGGCGATACCAATCGAAGGCGGCTCCACGAAGAGTGCTAATGAAGGACCGTACCATCAGAGGCTCATTACTAGAGATAACCCCTAGGTGTGATTTGAAGTAAATCAAATGCTGAGTGGGTGAACCCATCCTATTAAACGGCATGAAGTTAATGAGATTGAACTTCGCCGGATACGGGATTGATTCCCATTCTCTTGGATATGGACAAGGAATGCCCGTCTTCTTCATCTCTTGAGCGGAAATCAACGTATTGATTTTGCTCTCGAGGTGTTAATCTTCAAGCTTTCACCCACGTTTTTGCTAGCATTCTCATTACCACCCCCTGCATTGACGGGAGGATTATTGGCGTTGTGAGCTTCATCCGCATGAGTGTCCTCATCTTCCTGGCTAACCTAGTTACTGTTTGTGTCCAAAGTTGCTTTTTCCATTGCTTTTAAAACCTGCTACACCATTTATCAATTACAAGTTCAAACTGAAAGAAAAGTTGATCTTTTTATAAGATCTTCTTACAATGAAAAAAATAAAGATTACAACTTTATCAAACAAAACGCAGCAGTAGTTTATCTCCCGCTGCTTTGCGTGGGATCTTTGCCTGTGCCGTGGACGCGTTAGTCCATGGACCGCCGCAGATCAAACCCGATAGACAATTGATTACGCTCTTGTTTCACAAAGGAAACAATTACGGAAGCGACAATCACGACCAAGCGAGATTGTGGCTCTTCTCGAGATTAAAACCAAGTTTAATCCGGAGGAAAGAAGGAGAAAGAATCACAAACCTTTCGAAGGGATTTCTTTATGAAAGTGTTCGCCAAGATCTGGTGATTCTCCTCTGAAATTCGTGGTTAGCTTGATAATTTGATAGCACCTCGCCTTCTCAATCTCCGATCCTCTTTAAAGAAGACCCTAGGTTTCTATTTATAGGCCTTTGGAGATATCCTTTTGCATAAGAATTAGTGTTCAAACGTTATTTGCAGTTAATAACCCTTTACACGCGTTTAGGGATAACCTCAAAACAGTCAGGGAGGTTCTGGGACGAAAGAATCCTTAAAAAACATTGAAATCCGTGTTTAGAGAGGTTTTGTATTCAGTAAGAGTCCTGGTAGCTCGGAACTGTGCGAGCCACCATTTGGTGGCTCGGCCACCATTTGGTGGCTCGGCCATCCAATGGTGGCTCGGCCACCAATTAGTGGCTCGGCCACCAATTGCTGGCTCGGCCACCTGCCAGCCACCATTTGCTGGCTCGGCCACCAATTACTGGCTCGGCCACCTGCCGGCCACCATTTGCTGGCTCGGCTACCTGTCGGCCACCATTTGCTGGCTCGGCCACCGATTGCTGGCTCGGCCACCTGCCGGCCACCATTTGCTGGCTCGGCTATCTATCGGCCACCGTTTGCTGGCTTGGCCACTGATTGCTGGCTCGGCCACCTGCCGGCCACCATTTGCTGGCTCGGCTACCCGTCGGCCACCATTTGCTAGCTCGGCCACCGATTGCTGGCTCGGCCACCTGCCGGCTACCATTTGCTGGCTCGGCTACCTGTCGGCCACCATTTGCTAGCTCGGCCACCATTTGCTGGCTGACGAGTGCGCATGTTACTTAGTTTGCCGTTTTGGTGACCGATGAGCGTGCGGGTTACTTGGTAGTGGGCGGTGAGCACGCGGGTCATGTCATCAATAGTTCATTGATTCGCTGGTCGGTGTCTGATAATCCTCTCTAACTTAGATAATAGCGTTCATCACCTTCTCTCCATCTTGAGCTGTGTGTGGATATCTATAGGCATTTTTAGACGCCTACAGATACCCCCTCCAAAGTGTTTCAGTCTCGTTTCTTTTATAAAAGAGCCTGAAATACTTTAGATGTGATAGGCCCTATCTGCAGAAAGACCTTTAATGGGCTTCATCTCTTGACTCCTTCAGCCTTCAATCTATTCAGCGTTCTGTCGAATAGATGAAGTTTTTACGGTTCTACGTTTAACGTCTGACCGCTGTTGAAGTCTTGAATTGAAACTTGATGTGTAAGTGTCTGAATTTAGCTCTTATCGTTGAGTTGACTTTGAACTGATCATCTTCGTCGGGAATTCTGATTGTAATTGAACTCCTTAGAATCATCTTTTGCCTTATTTTGGCAAAATTACTGATGCGTTGACCGGCATCGACCTTTATTGTAACGCGTTGTCCGGTGTTGATTTTAGTTGTAACGAGTTGACTGGCGATTGACACGGTTTATACTCGTACGTTTGCTGGAGTCTTCACAGTTTAAGCTCTTAAGGTGTTAGAGCATGGCGGTCCCAAATGTTGGGCTGCAGGACCAACTATTAAAGCTGATTCATCTGCACGTGTGGATCTTATCCCGAATTTGTTGGATGTCTAAGTCACGAGACCAACTAATGAAGTTGATGCGTCAGTGACTTTCGCATATATAGGATTTTTGGTAAACCCTCAGCCATCAACGGGTTTGACGAGCCTTTACCGACTACCGTTTGAATCGGGCTAGCACGCGGATTGTTTAAGTCCGTCCCGCATGTGACGTTATGCTAAAAGAGTTAACTCTCTTAGTGCTATGATATTGAATACATAGACTTCGTCTTTCTCACGTGAAAAGACTAAACGGCGACACGTATTAGGCGTAGACTTTAAGGTTTTTTGGCAAACCCTCAGCCTTCAACGGATTTGACGTGCCTTTACCGATTACCGTTTGAACCGGGCTAGCCTGTGAATCATCTGGGTCCGTTTCACAAGTAACGTTGTGCTAAAGGGATGAACCCCTTTAGACTTGATGCTACGAATTTGAATACATAGACTTGGTCATTTTCTTACGATAAAAGACGAACCGGCAGCGCGTATTAGGCGCCGACTTATCCCTGCTTAGGCTTCGGGATAAAATTCCCCAGACTCAGATTCTGGTATCTTTTTCAATCGGTGAAAGACTAAACCGGCAGCGCGTATTAGGCGCCGACTTATCCCTGCTTAGGATTCGGGATAAAATTCCCCATGCGTGTGAAGCACGGATTTTGACGTTATGAATAACAACCTACCACAATGTCGAATATGTGGGCTTTTGTTCTTTTTACGGTTAAGAACTAACCGGCAACGCGTGTTAGGCGTTGACTTATCCCTACTTAGGCTTCGGGATAAAATGCCCCAGACTGGATTCTGGTGTCTTTTCAATCGGTGAAAGACTAAACCGGCTTAGAGTTGAAGGATGGTGTCTTCTTTTGGGGCGAAGACGAACCCGAAATGGGAGAGGAAGAATTTTATATTCTATCTCCCAACACTGAAGAGGAAGAATTTTATATTCTATCTCCAGTTAGAAAGGAGACTCGATGTGGGATCTCCACCCCCAGAATCCGGAAAGGCGAAACTAGGAATGGGATCTCCACTTCGAGAATCGAAAAATTCGGGTAATCCTAACTGTTGGAATGTTTAATTACTGAACTAAAGGTGAATTTCTCATTTATCGAGAGTGAATTGTGGTTTTGACCCTAACTGTAGGAAGATTTGATCATTCGATTTGAAAGTAGACCTCTCGTTCATTGGAGGAATCGAAAGGGGATTTTGGCTTTGGTCCTAACTGTAGGAAGGTTTGACCAAGTGGGCAGTAGGAGTGGGAGTATAAATCACAATGGGAGTGTTGACTTGTACCAATTACTCAATGGGGATTCTTGGTGTCGAGCGATAAGAATTTAACACGATTAAGACATTAAAATTCCGAGTACTATGTCCGGACTCTAACATTGAGGATGTTGAGTACACAAATACAACGAAAGTTTGAGCGGATTTAACCAGAAGGAATTTTAGTGGTCCTACCGTTAATTAGTCTGATCGGTGGGGGATTTTGTGGTAGAAGATTGTGAGTCGTCAAACACCAATGGGAATTTTGTGAGGGAAGATTGATCCAACGAGGTGATCGAATCTCGTTCCAGTAAAAGAGTGTTTGGAAATCACAATGGGGGTTTAGTGTTTATCACCCTTTTTTTGTAATGATAGGGTTATCCCTAAGAAAGCTACATGTAGTATTCTTCTGGGAACTTCCCGTTACAT
>BQKN01000194.1:4542-16970 GCA_022839385.1 Asparagus kiusianus
GGTCGACCGCCACACAGTCTGTTGCAAGATTTTTCCTATCCTGTATGTGTTGTTCGTGTTCGAGGATTTTGCCTATTATTTGACTCTGGTTTGTAGTCTTACTATGTATTCATGCATAATAGATGATCCGAAGGTACTAATTGGGGATATACACACTAATTTGAGTGTGAATTGATTTATGTAGATTTCACTATGTATCTTGGCTGTATTTTCACCATTTCATAGTCCTCGTTTTGGACTATAATCCATAGAAGTCCTCGTGTTGGACTATAATCCATTTCAGTCCTCGTATTGGACATTTGCCACTTAGTCCGTGAGTTTGGAAACTACAGTATACAGATCCTGTATCGGATATAGTTCTTAACCCTGCATAAGACATTCTTACAGAAGCCCATGACATGACACTATGTAGATTTTGACATGACATTCATGTGAGCTATACCATGATATTCATGTAGGCTATGACATGGCACTGCACTTATGTTCTGAGATTTGTTATATTTCTTTTATTATTGATCCTGTACTAGAACCTTGGGTTTGGTGGTTAGGGGTTTACAATTTGAGATACAAAGTATATACATGAGGGTTTCCTTATTTGGATTATTTCGCTCGACGTACCTATTCTCGCGTTGTGAATTTCTAAATACTAAAACCCTCTTTAGTAAAATCAATGATTTTACACTTATTATGTATTAACCGTATTTTCTTATACAACGAGTCCTATTCCCTTGGGGTTGGTTGTGATGTTGCTCGCTAGCGCTTTGACGCTCGTTGTCCCTCCCCATTTTAGGTAACGAACCAGGAGCCCGGAGAGTCGCAGGTTGAGGGCGACACACTTTAGTGTCCAGTTGCTTATTTTTAGCTATGTTTTATTTGGAGCTCTACTTTAGATTTTTTGTTAGTCATTTGAGGACTATATCATAGATGTTGTAAAGGCGGTGTGCCTTGTTTTCCTTTGTTCAGATTTTTTGTATTTGAATATTGTAAGAACTCCAGTTTATTTATTCAGACATTGACTATGTTTTCCTACTTGTTGGATGATGAGATATTAATGTGATCACTATCATTTCTTTAGTTTTTCCTTGTATTATCTCCTACTTGCTTTCATACCTACACCTGTTGTTGTCTCTACTAGATAGATGTTAATTGTGATGGTGAAACATGTTATTGCACGGTGTGGTGCAAGGCAGGTTTGACATTCTTGGTTTCACCTTGAACTGCAGTCTTGTCTGAACCCAGGGGCGTCACAGTTGGTATCAGAGCTCTAGTTCCAGTATCCTTAGGATCATCCTGTGTCGAGTCGTGGAGCTAGGATAGAGTTTCTTAGGATTCATGTATAGAGTCCGTAAGGAATTCCTAGTATGAGTGAGGGCGATATATGCGTATATCTCAAAAATTTTGAGAATTTTTTTTTATAACGACTATTTTTGCTTTAAGTATATGTGTGATGTACTAAGCATGAATAGAAAATACGTCTACTTTGACTCATGAACTTTATTTTTTTTCTTATGATCAGAGATAGATGGCAGGACGTGGTAGACCTCGTACCAGGAGAGCTAGCCAGGCAGAGTCACAGCAGACTCCATCAAAGCAGCAGCCAGCTCAGTCCGAGCCTCAGCAGGCTCCACCTGAGCCGCAGCAGGCTCTGCAGTATTTGGTGGACATCATGGCTCCTATCATTGCCCGGATGGTAGCCATTGGGGAGTTGGTGACGACTCATATAACACCACGGACACCACCACCACCGGTAGCTCAGCAGCAGGGGATACCTGCCGTTCCTGTTAGAGAGAGACCCCCAGAGGTCACACCTGCAGCCATTCCTCTAGCTGTCCCAGATAGAGCCACAGAGCAGGAGGCTTGGCTCCGTATGGTGGAGAGATACCAGAAGATGAGGGCACCAGAGTTCCAGGGGTTACCAGACCCTCTTGCAGCCCATAAGTGGAAGGAGGATGTGAGCAATATCCTCGACATACTCGGTGTAGATTCAGTTCAGAAGCAGAGACTGGCATCCTACAGCCTGAAGGGTGATGCCGGGAGGTGGTACCGACTCCAGTTTACTCCAGAGCAGAGGATGACCCTCACCTGGGAGGACTTCATATACTTCTTTGATAGGCAGTACATTTATTCTGCAGCATGGACTGGGAAGAAGCTTGAGTTGTCTTGGTTGACTCAGGGGGACATGACAGTTGTAGATTTTGAGAGCAGGTTCACGGAGTTGCTACATTTCACGGGTATGTGACAGATAGGAGAGCGTCATGCTCAGATGTTCTTGGCAGAGATTCGCCCCAATCTCTGCCGATACCTAGTCTCGAGGAGGTTCTATTCGGTTAGGGAGGTAGCTGAGGCCGCCACTTCACAGGAGATTGAGACTAGCATGTTCCAGAAGGATAAGGAAGGGAAGGCCAAGGCAGGGCAGAGCGGTGACAAAGGTAAGAACAAGAGATCTTTTTCTGGACATCAGCAGCAGCATCAGGGCCCTTATAAAAGGGGACCCTAGCAGGATCAGAGAGCGCATCAGCAGCGCAAGTTTTAGGGATCTTGTTTTAACTATCACAAGATCGGGCATAAGGCATCAGAATGTCGTAGCGCACCAGCAGGAGCCCAGCAGGGCAAGGGCCCGAACCAGCAGCAGCAGCAGCGCCAGCAGGGCAGAGGTCAGGGCCAGCAGAACAGGCTTGAGGCACCGCCAGCAGCTCAGAGGACTGAGGGGCAGGTTCGAGCTGTTCAGGAGGTTCCTCATGGGCAGATTGTCCCATATTCTCCATCTCCAGTAGCAGAGCAGTCTTCAGGCACAGGCAGGGTATATGCAGTAGTTCCCCGTGATCATGGAGCCAGCGGAGCCGTAGTGGAGGGTACGTTCTTTGTGAATTCCTTTCCCGCCCGTATTCTTTTCGATTCGGGAGCTTCGCATTCTTTCATCTTGCATGCATTTATGGATAGACTCCAGCTCATGGCTCAGCCTCTAGACACACCTTTATCAGTTTCCACCCCTTTAGGTGAGGTATCGCTTCTGGAGAGCGTTTGTAGGAGGTGTATTGTCAGTTTAGACGAGTCAAAGTTCATAGTTGATTTGACAGTGTTGCATATGTCCGAGTTCGATGTCATCCTTGGTATGGATTAGTTATCTTTCTACCATATTAGTATTGACTACTTTGCGAAGACAGTCAAGTTGCGAGCATCCGACGGGTCCGAGATGATTGTAGCCACCTCTCAGGGCAACCGATTTGCAAAGTCATTTCTGGCGTACATCGAGGAGGTGATGCGACGGGATCAGGGTGCTGAGTTATTAGAGACTAGAGTTGTCTCAGAGTATCAGGATGTCTTTCAGGACATACCTGGATTACCTCCGGTGAGAGAGGTTGAGTTCTGTATTGAGGTGCAGCCAGGCACAGCCCCGATATCCCGCGCACCCTATCGCATGGCACCAGCTGAGATGAGGGAGCTTCAGACCCAGTTAGACGAGTTGCTAGCTCAGGGTTTTATTCGCCGGAGTCATTCTCCGTGGGGCGCGCCAGTCCTCTTCGTGAAGAAGAAGGATGATAGTATAAGATTATGCATAGATTATAGAGAGTTGAACAAGGTCACGATCCGGAATAGGTACCCACTACCTAGGATTGATGACTTGTTTGACCAGTTACAGGGAGCGCAGTATTTCTCGAAGATTGATCTTCGTTCTGGCTATCATCAGCTGCGGGTTCGGGAGATGGATATTCCCAAGACCGCTTTTCTTACTCGATATGGGTCCTTCGAGTTCTTGGTCATGCCATTTGGGTTGACCAATGCACCCGCAGTATTCATGGATTTGATGAACCGGGTTTTCCGTCCCTTCTTAGATCAGTTTGTGATTGTTTTCATCGATGATATACTCATTTACTCGAGATCAGAGGCAGAACACGAGGAGCATCTACGAGTAGCTTTGAAGACTCTGCAGGATCACCAGTTGTATGCTAAGTTCAGCAAGTGTGAGTTTTGGCTTTCAGAAGTCAGATTTCTTGGCCATGTTATCAGTCGAGAGGGTATAGCAGTGGATCCAGCTAAGGTCATAGCAGTTCTTGATTGGGAACCACCAAAGACGGTGATAGACATTCGCAACTTTTTGGGTTTGGCTGGTTATTACAGGAAGTTTATTCAGGACTTCTCGAAGATTTCGACACCAATTACACGCCTTACGAAGAAGGGTGTACAGTTCATATGGAGCATGGAGTGCCAGAAGGCATTTGATATTTTGAAGGCTAAGTTGACTACAGCGCCGATTCTGACTATTCCGAGTAGTGACAGGACATTCGTTGTGTATACAGATGCATCATTGGCAGGCTTAGGAGGTGTATTGATGCAAACTCAGAGGGTTGTAGCCTATATCTCATGGCAGTTGAGGGTGCATGAGCAGAACTATATCATAGATGTTGTAAAGGCGGTGTGCCTTGTTTTCCTTTGTTCAGATTTTTTGTATTTGAATATTGTGAGAACTCCAGTTTATTTATTCAGACATTGACTATGTATTCCCACTTGTTGGATGATGAGATATTAATGTGATCACTATCATTTCTTCAGTTTTTCCTTGTATTATCTCCTACTTGCTTTCGTACCTACACCTGTTGTTGTCTCTACTAGATAGATGTTAATTGTGATGTTGAAACATGTTATTGTACGGTGTGGTGTAAGGCAGGTTTAACATTCTTGGTTTCACCTTGGACTGCAGCCTTGTGTGAACCCAGAAGCATCACATTGTTCTACAAAAACTTTTTCTTTTATAAAACCATTTAGAAAAGCACTTTTAACATCCATTTGAAATAATTTAAAATTCATAAAACATGCAAATGCAAGTAAAATTCTAATTGATTCTAATCGAGCGACAGGTTCATAAGTTTCATCATAATCAATTCATTCTTCTTGATTATAACCTTGAGCAACTAATCTAGCTTTGTTTCTAACAACTTGACCAAATTCATCTAATTTGTTTCTGAAAATCCATTTTTGTTCCAATAATGGATTTATTTTTAGGTCTAGGTATAAGATTCCAAACATTATTTTTAGTAAATTGATTAAGTTCATCTTGCATAGCAATTATCCATGAATCATCAAGAAGTGCTTCTTTTATATTTTTAGGTTCAATAGTTGAAATAAAAGCAGTATGAGCAAACAAATTAAAATGAGATCTAGTAGTTACTTTATCAGAAATGTTTCCAATGACTAAATCATGTGGATGATTTTTAACTTCTACAAAATCTTTAGGTAAATCATTTTGTAAATTATCATCTTTTGTAATATCTATCATTGGAGTATCATGAATAACATCAATTATATTATCATCATTATTTAATATAATAGGTGATTTTGAAAAAATTTCATCAAAAGAAACATGTAAAGATTCTTCAATAACTAGTGTTCTTTTGTTATATATTATATATGCTTTACTGTGATTAGAATATCCAACAAAAATTCCTTCATCAGATTTAGAATCAAATTTATCTAAGTTGTCTTGTGTTTAAAATAAAACATTTACAACCAAAAACTTTAAAGTAAGATACTTTAGGAATTTTGTTATAAAACAATTCATAAGAGGTTTTCTTTAAAATAGGTCTTAATAAAACTCTATTTAATACATAACAAGCTGTTGATACAGCTTCTGCCCAAAAATATTTTGGTAAATTACTATCACACAATATGGTTCTAGCACATTCTTGTAAAGTTCTATTGTTTCTTTCTACAACTCCATTTTGTGGGGCAACACGAGGAAAAGAAAAAGTATGTGATATATCATGTTTGTCATAAAAATTTGTAAATAATTCATTTTCAAATTCACCTCCATGATCACTACGTATAGAAATAATAGAAGTAGATTTTTGATTTTGAATTCTTTTGCAAAATATAGAAAACTCATTAAAAGCATCATTTTTATGTTTAAAAAAAATTACCCATGTTAATCTAGAATAATCATCAACAAGAACAAATGCATATCTATTTCCATTTAAAGATGCTACTCTAGATGGACCAAAAAGATCTATGTGAATTAATTCTAATGGTCTATTTGTAGATATTATATTTTTAGATTTGAAAGAAGATTTGTGCATTTTTCCTTGTTGACATGCATCACAAAAATTATTTTTAAAAGACATCTTAGGTAAACCATTTACTGAATCATTTTTAGAAATCTTAGACATGTGTTTAAAGTTAACATGTCCAAAACGTTTATGCCATAAAATAGAATTATTAGATGATGCAATAAGACAATGTTCATTTGAAATATTTTTCATAGATAAAACATATATGTTATTCTTTCTATGGCCTTTAAAAATAATAGTTATTAAATCAATATCATAAATTAAGCATGATTCTTTTTCAAAAATAATTTTAAAACCTTTATCACAAAGTTGATTAATACTAAGTAAATTATGTTTAAGACCATCAACTAATAAAACATTATTAATGATAGGTTTGTTTGGATTACCGACAGATCCAATACCGATGACTTTTTCTTTGTTGTTATCTCCAAAAGTAACGGTACCACCATCCTTGTTTTGAAAAGATGACAACAATTGTATGTTTCCAGTCATATGTTTGGAGCAACCACTATCCAAAATCTACCTATCTTTCTTAGGTACCTGAAATAATAAATATTTACATTTTGGTACCCATACTATATTGGGTCCTTTAAATTAGCCTTTAGAAAATCAAACCCATAAAGAGTTTGATTTGCCTAAATAGTTAGGTGATAAACAAATATTTTTAATAAAATCAGAAATATAAAATTTCTTATGTAAAGAAGATAATTCTTTTGGAACCCAAATAGAAAAGAATTTTGATTTCTTTTTACACACATTTTCAGTTTTATATTCATACAAATCATAAGAAGGTTTTACAAAAATTGTTTTCTTTGATTTATTTTTATTAATTTTAAAACCTAATCTTTTTGTCTTTTGTGATTCTCTTTGAAAAGAAAGAATGTTATTAAGATTTTCTTTACCTTTATTAAACTTGCTTACATTTAAACATATATCCTCATATCTTGATTTAAAAGAAGAAATATCTTTATCTAAATTATTAATGCGAATATTTAAATCATTATATTCTGATTTTAAATAATTATTCTCATTAGATAAACATTCATTTTCTTTAATCAAAGAATAATTTTCTTCTTTCAATTCAATTATTTGAGAATTAGAAAAAATAGAGGAATTTAAAGCAGAAATTTCTTTAAGTAATCTTTTATTTTCACCTTTAAGGAAATTTCTTCAAGTAATCTTTTATTTGGAACAAGGTCACTATCCGGAATAGGTACTCATTACCTAGGATTGATGACTTGTTCGACTAGTTGCTGAGAGTGTAATATTTCTCGAAGTTTGATCTTCGTTCTGGTTATCATAGTTGCGGGTTCGGGAGATGGATTTTCCCAAAGCTGTTTTTCCTAATTCGATGTGAATCTTTAGAGTTTCTAGTCAGGCCATTCGGGTTGACTAATGCACCCGTAGTATTCATGAATGCGATGAACCATTTTTTTTTCATCCCTTCATGGGCCAGTTTGATATTCTCATATTTTTGAGATCGGAGGCAGAACACGAGTAGTATTGCAGACTCTTCAGGAGCATCAGTTATATGCCAAGTTCAGCATATGCAGGTTTTGGTTTTTAGAAGTTAGATTTTTCTCGGCCACGTCAACAGCAGAGAGGGCATAGCAGTCAATCCAGTTAAGTTTACAGCGATTCTTGATTTGGAACCGCCGAAAATGATGACAGAGATTCGAAACTTATTAGGTTAGCCGGTTATTACAGGAAGTTCATCCTAGACTTTTTGAAGATTTTGGCGTCACTTACACGCCTTACGAAGAAGGGTGTACAGTTCATTTGGAATACAGAGTGCCAGAAGGCCTTTGATACGTTAAAGATTAAGTTGACAAGAATGCCGGTTTTGACTATTCCGAGCAGTGACAGGATGCACGTTGTTCACACAGATGCATCATTGGCAAGTTTAGGAGGCATCTTGATGCAGACTCAGAGGGTAGAAGCATATATCTCATGATAATTTAGGGTGCACGAGCAGAACTACCCCACTCATGATTTGGTATTAGCAGTAGTGGTATTGGTACTGAAGTCACGAGACATTACTTATATGGAGTGCAATTTGAGTTGTTGATCGACCACCAAAGTTTGAAGTATCTTTTCTCCCAGAAGGAACTCAACCAGAGGCAGCGACGGTGGATTGAGTTTATTGAGGACTATGAATTCGTGATTCTGTACATCCAGGAATAATTAAGATGTACAAAGACCTAAAGAGACACGTTTGGTGGAGTATTATGCATAGGAAGATTTCAGAGTGTATAGCTAAGTGTCTTACCTGTCAGTAAGTGAAGGTGGAACATTAGAGACCGGTAGGAACACTTCAATCTTTTCCCATTTTGAAATAGAAGTGGGTGGATCTTTTTATCAACCTTGTTGTAGGGTTGCCGAAGTCGAAGAAAGAAAATGATTCTGGTTGGATGATAATGGATATACTAATGAAGCCAGCATATTTTATTCCAGTGAGGACTACTTATACCGCCGAGGCATATGCGAGGATATTTGTTTGGGAGATAGTTCGACTTCATGGAGTTCCAGGTACGATTGTATCGGATCAAGGTTCAGTGTTCATTCCATATTTTTGGAAGGATTTCCAGGATTCACTTGGCAATAGATTCATCTTACAGTAGTGTATTTTGCCCACAGACAGATGGTCAGACGGATGGAGTAAATCAGATGTTGGAGGATATGTTGCGGGCTTATGTCATTGACATTCAAGGTAGATGGAAGGAATCATATTCCACTGATAGAGTTCGCTTATAACAACAGTTATCAAGTGATAATTGGTGTGGCCCCGTATGAAGCATCGTACGGGAGGCCTTGCAGATCGCCTATATATATTGAGTAGAGCAGGAGGATATTTTAATGCTTAGGCCAGAGCTTATGAGATAGATTACTGAGAAAGTAACATAAATCAGAGAACAGGTTCTAACCGCTCAGAGTCAGCAAAAGAGCTACGCAGATAAGAAATGAGAACATTTAGAGTTTCAGATTTGAAGAGTTGGTTATGCTGAAAGTATCGTCTATAAAAGACGTTCAGCGATTCGGAAGGCGGAGAAAGCTTGAGCTGAGATATATTGGACCGTTTCGAATTTTAGAGCTTATTAGAGCTGTTTCAAATGGACTAAACCTTCCAGCATCGATGTTCAGAGTACATAAAGTGTTTCATGTTTCAATGTTCAAGAAACAATTACATGATGAAGAGCAGCAGTGAGTGTTGAACGCATCGGAGATTTAGCTTCAGGATGATTTGATTGCGATTGAGATCCCAGTTTATATACTTGCTAGAGAAGACAAGAAATTTAGAAACATGATATTTTTCCTTTGGTAAAAATTCAGTGGAACCAGAAAGGAGTTGAGGAGGTTTCTTGGGAGCGCGATGAGGACATGCGTTGCGACTACTCACTCCTGTTTGAACAGGTAAATTAATTTTTATGATATGTGTTTTATATTATGTTTACATCTTGGGTTATATTTATATTTAACACTAGAATGTGAATACTTCTGCTAAATTCTTAATCTTTTGGAACATATGGTATATATATGGGGGGTTCCTTGTTTGGATTTTTCACCCGATGTACTAGTTCCACTAGATTAGGGTTCGAGTGGGAGTATTACCATTTTAGATCGTTAGGTATAAATATTTCTATATGTTAATCTAGAAGTTCGTATTGCGAGATGCGTACGATTTCCGAATTTCGAGGACGAAATTCTTTTAAGGGGGGAAGAATGTAAAACCCTGAAAATTTGAATATAGTGTGATAAATAATTGTAAATATGTTATATGATGAAAATAATGTATTTTGAGGTTTGAGTATGATAGGAATTGATTTGAGATCAATTCAATGTATGTTTTATGAATATATGAGTGTAAATACACAAAACATGCATAAAGGCAAATAGTGATAATCTGAGAGTTTTGACCAGTTGAGAGTTTCTATATTTTACATACTGATTCAGTTAGAATCTGGAAAAGTGTATAAGATCAAAGTTGTAGGTCACTTCAACAGCTTTCCAACGAATCTTAAATCACCTCATTCCGAGATCGTATGAGAAAGTTACAACCTTTTTACCGAACCCCAGTCTGAGCATGGCCCAGAACTCTGAGCAGTCGACCGCCGTGGTCTCTGCGGTCGACCGCTCAGCGTACAGACCCAGTTCCAGTTCTGTTTCAGGTTGGTTTTGTTTATACCAAACCCGATTGTTACCCTACTTATATATACTCGTTTTGAAGCTCTCAGAACCCTCTATTGAACCCTAATAGCCTCAGCCCCCTTCTCTCTCTCCTCTCAAAACCCTAGCTCGGATTTTGGCGTTTTTAGGGCGTTTCGAAGGATTTCGGTGGGGCTTCGTGATTCAGATTGAAGGGAGCTCGTTTTTGGGTGTTCATCAACCCCCTCAGGCGAGTAACATCTCGCCCAATCTCTCACCCTTGTTTTTATGAGTTTTTCTAACGATTTTAATAAGTTTTCTTGAGCCTAAATCATTATTTTGTGTAGATAGATGGATCTTTATGATATGAGATGTAAGAATCAAGTATTTTAGTTTTCAAATGCTCACCAACGATTTTGGTTAAAGAGATCTGATCTGAAAATGGTTTTAAAAGAGTAAATTTTAGTTTTTATTGAATAAACAATATTTAAACCATGTTTATATATGTTTAGGGATCTTGATGATAGATTTTAAATGTTAAATTCGTTGTATTCTGTTCTATGACTTTGTATAAATGTTAGATTCACAATAGTACAGAAATTATCAAGTTGTGTGTGTTTCGAAGTTGACAGAAACCCAAATCTGGGTTTCTGTCTACTTCGCGGTCGACCACGTCAGATGCGGCGGTCGACCGCTGGGCGCACAGAAGGGCAGAGTCTATCTGCCCTCTGCGCGGTCGACCGCGGTGGGAGCGACGGTCGACCGCGGGTTGTTTCTGCTGAACGGTTTGTTTCTGCTCTGCGCGCGGTCGACCGGAGTGGCCTCTGCGGTCGACCGCCGCACAGTTTTGGCCACTGTTGTTTTATTATATATTTTCGGTGTGTTCGAGCGTTCGCCTCGCTTATCTAGCACTAGTTACAATGTTAGTGATTTTATCTGTACATGTGAGTTGACTTTTGACACAAGTACCGATCCGCACACCGAGGCATGTGTGACATGAGTCTATGTGTATCTTTTGTGTATGTAATATATCATCGACACTTACAGTCTACATGATTTACTTTTTAGTCCTCGTGTTGGACACTTATTCATTTCAGTCCTCGTGCTGGACATTCATTGTACCCAGTCCTCGTGTTGGACATGCATTACTTTTTAGTCCTCGTGTTGGACGCTCATTCTCTTCAGTCCTCGTGTTGGACATTCATTTTACTTAGTCCTTGTGTTGGACATGCATTATTATTTAATCCTCGTGCTGGATATGCATTACCATTCGGTCCATGCGTTGGACAACGGTCACATCCGGTCCCTGCGTTGGACAACGGTCACATCCGGTCCATGCTTTGGACAACGGTCACATCCGGTCCATGCGTTGGACAACGGTTATTTTCAGTCCACGAGTTGGACGTTCACTTGCATATTAGACCACGCGCTGGACATTTGTTAAGCTATAAGTATGACACTTATCTAAATCAGGACATGACATAATTTCATGAGATTTGGACAATGATAGCTACCTAGACTGGACACGACACTTATGTGATATTGACCTTTGACACTTATATGGTTTCGGCATGACTTTTGATTAAGTATTGAGATGGCCTGTTTCTTTTAGTTTATTATTCATGTAGTAGACTTCGGGTTGGGTAATTAGGGATTTACAATTTGAGATAAAAGGTATATACATGAGGGTTTCCTTGTTTGGATTATTTCGCTCGACGTACCTATGCTCGTGTTGTAATTTCCTAAATACTAAAACCCATTATTTGCTAGGAGTAATGATTTTTGACTATTATGTAATAACTATATTTTCTGTATACAACGAGCCCTTTCCCTTGGGGTTGGTTGTGATGTTGCTCGCTAGCGCTTTGACGCTCGTTGTCCCTCCCCCTTTCAGGTAACGAGCCAGGAGCCCGGAGAGTCGCAGGTTGATGGCGACACACTTTAGTGTTCAGCTGACTATTTTTAGATATGTTTTATTTTGGAGCTCCACTGTAAACTTTATTTAGACATTTGAGGACTTTATTCTAGATGTTGTAAAGGTTGTGTGCCTTATTTCCTTTACTCAGACTTGTTGCATCTGAGACTTGTTAAGAACTCCAGTTTATTCATTTCAGACATTGACTTTGTATTTCTGTATGTTGGATGATGAAATATTATTTTGATCTCTATCATTTCATCAGTCATCTCTTGTATTATCTTTTACTTGCTTTTGTACCTACACCT
>BQKN01000195.1:0-11136 GCA_022839385.1 Asparagus kiusianus
CACTTGCAGACAGATACCGGATGCACATTGATCTTAAAGAATGTGCGACATGTTCTCAATTTACGGCTCAACTTGATTTCGGGTCTTGCTTTGGACCGAATGGGATATGAAATTCAATTTGGTGGATGAAAATGTAAAATCACCAAAGGCTCTCTTGTGGTGGCTAGAGGAAGTGCATGTTGTAATTTATACAAGACTCAAGCGAAGGCTTCATATGATTCTTTGAGCGTGACTCAAGACGGTGACACTCTCAGTTTGTGGCATAGGAGGCTCGGACACATAAGCGAGGGGTTGCAGATATTAGCAAAGAAGTCTCTCATTCCCTTTGTCAAAGGTTCGTCACTCACCCCTTGTGACTATTGTTTATTTGGCAAACAACATAGAGTTTCTTTTAGTAAGCCTTCTAAAAGAAAAGATAATATTCTGGATTTGATTTATTCTGATGTTTGTGGTCCTATTGAGGTGGAGTCCTTGGGTGGCAATAAGTATTTTGTCACATTTATTAATGATGCGTCGCGGAAGATATGGGTTTTCTTATTGAGGACAAAGGATCAGGTGTTTTCAGTCATCCAGCAGTTTCATTCCATGGTGGAGAGGCAGACAGGAAAGAAGTTGAAGTGTTTGCGCACCGATAATGGAGGAGAGTATACTTCCATTCAGTTTAGAGATTATTGCTCCAAACATGGTATTCAGCATCAGAGGACAGAGCCCGGCACACCGCAACATAATGGAGTTGCAGAGAGGTATAATAGGACCATTGTGGAGAAAGTCAGATGCATGTTGAAGATGGCGAAGTTACCTAAGAGCTTCTGGGCTGAAGCTGTTCGCATTGCATGCTACATAATCAACAGGTCTCCTTCAGTTCCTTTGGGTTTTGATATTCCAGAGAGAGTTTGGTCTGGAAAAGATATTTCCTATTCTCATTTGAAGGTGTTTGGTTGCAAGGCGTTTGCACACATTCCGAAGGAGAAGAGACAGAAGCTTGATGATAGAGCGATTCCTTGTATCTTCATTGGTTATGGAGAAGATGAGTTCGGCTACAAACTATGGGATCCAGAAAAGAGACAAATGATTAGATGAGCAGATGTGATTTTTCAGGAGGATCAGACTATTGTAGATCTTGGGAGAGCAGAGCAGTCAAAAAGTGTTGCTAGTGAGATTCCAGATATAACACCCGTTTCGTCTCCAGTACAGTTGCATCCTACAGATACAGAGCAGGTGCATGATAATGATGTTGATGATGACAGTCAAATACCAGAGCAGGGAGACGGTGATCAGAATCACGAGCAGGAGGCTCCTCAGCAAGGGGAGCATCACCAGCAATAGGAGTTTGCAGAGACACAACTTAGGAGATCAGCTAGAGAGCATCGACCATCCACGAGATATCCTCTTTCAGAGTATTCTTTACTGACAGAAGAGGGGGAGCCAGAAAGCTTTCAAGAGGCACATACTCATAAAGACAAGGACAGATGGTTCCAGGCTATGAAGGAAGAGATGAAGTCTCTTGAAAAGAACGATCCTTATGAGTTGGTGGATTTGCCAAAGGACAGAAAAGCTTTGAAGAACAAGTGGGTGTTCAAGTTAAAAAAAGATGGTTACAAAGAGATTCAGAAATACAAAGCTAGATTAGTGGTGAAAGGCTTTGGTCAGAAAAAGGGTAATGATTTCGATGAAATTTTTTCACCGGTTGTGAAGATGACGTCCATTAGAGTTATCTTGGGTTTAGCAGCTAGTTTAGACCTCGAGATTGAGCAGCTTGATGTGAAAACTGCATTCCTCCATGGTGATTTGGAGGAGAAGATCTACATGGAGCAGCCGGAAGGTTTTGAAGTGCAGGGAAAAGAATACATGGTTTACAGGTTGAAGAAGAGTCTCTATAGTTTGAAGCAGGCACCCAGGCAGTGGTACAAGAAATTTGATTCTTTTATGCTTAGTCATGGCTACCAGAGGACAGTTGCAGATTCGTGTGTATATTTCAGGAGAATTTCAGATTCTAGCTTCATTATCCTTTTGCTTTATGTGGACGACATGTTGATTGTTGGTCAGGATAGTCAGATAATCGGTGGGCTGAAGAAGGAGTTATTTAAAGCTTTTGACATGAAGGATTTGGGCTCGGCACAGCGGATTCTTGGTATGGATAATATTCGTGACAGGAAAGCCAGGAAGTTATGGTTATCACAGGAGAAATATGTTGAACGGCTACTTGATAGATTCAACATGAAAGATGCTAAGTCAGTCAGTACTCCGCTTGCAGGACATTTGAAGCTTAGCAAGAAATTTTGCCCGACTACAGATAAGGAAAAGAGTGAAATAAAGAATATTCCTTACTCTTCAGCTGTAGGGAGTTTGATGTATGTCATGGTTTATACTCGGCCAGATATAGCTCATGCAGTTAGCGTTGTGAGCAGGTTTTTTTCTAATCCAGGGAAAGTTCATTGGGAATGTGTAAAGTGGATCTTAAAATATTTGAAAGGCAGTTCCAGATTGTGTTTGAGTTTCGGAGGTTCGAATGCAGTATTATATGGTTTTGCAGATACGGATATGGCAGGTGATCTCGATCACAGGAAGTCTACCTCAGGTTGGTTGTTCACTTTTGCAGGGGGAGCAGTATCATGGCAGTCCAGGTTACAGAAGAGTGTTGCTTTATCTACAACAGAGGCGGAATATATTGCAGCTGCAGAAGCCGGTAAGGAGATGATTTGGTTGAGAAGATTTCTGCATGAGTTAGCCTTGCAGCAGGACAATTATCAAATCTTCATTGATAGTCAAAGTGCTCTTGATTTGAGCAAGAATTCTACATTTCACTCCAGGACAAAACACATCGATGTGAGATATCATTGGCTTAGAGAAGCTGTTGAGAAAGAGGAGCTAAAGTTACAGAAGATTCACACAGATGAAAATCCAGCAGATTTTTTAACGAAGATCGTTTCCAGAGAGAAGACAGAGTTATGTCGGCGATTGGCCGGCATGAACTCCCATTGAGGAGTTAAATATTGGCATATCCCCTCCTTGGGCTGGAGGGGGAGATTGTTGTGGGTCCAGCCCAAGATAAGGCCCACATGAGGAGGTCTATATGAATTAGAATTCTATCTATAAGAAGTCTACATGAATTAGGATTCTATATAGAAGAGGATTTAGATGATCTATTTGAAATAGGAATAGGTTTGGAGAATTCTATATAAGAGAGACCTGAAATCAAATTTTGAGACACAAGAAGAATATTTTTCGGGTGCTACAGTAACCGCCACGCTACAGTACCCGAGAGGAGAGAGAAAAAGAGAGAAGAAGAGAAAGAAGAAAATTCAGATTCCGGATAGCTCGGGTGTCCGATTGCAGTGATTCAAAAGCCGTTGTCTTTAGAATGACGACGCCGTTGAGGGTACGGTGCTGGTTTCTCCACGGGAGTTAGAAATTTTTGGTGAGACGGGTTTTAGGGTTTTGGTGCCCTAGAGGTAACACTGTATCTTTCTCTTGTGATTTAATCCTCAAGTTCAGTGTAACTTGGAGGGATTGTACTCTTGATTTATAGTGGAATATTTCTCTCTGGATTGCCCCGTGGACGTAGGCACGTTTTGCCGAACCACGTTAAATCTTGGTGTTTGCTTGCTTGTAGTATTTTTCATTGGTGCCGTTATTCGTTTAGTTATTAATTCCGCAGATTACTCTTCATAAAATCCACAACATGTACGATCTCACAGTATTGACAATTTTTCCTTGTCGGATGTGTGTGGTAAATTTTTTAATTAAAGATTTTATATCTGCTTATCTATAGAATAGTACTTTTACTTGTATAATGATAACTTCAGGGAAAAGGTGAACTTGTGGTTATAGTGTGTGTCAAATTTAAGTCCAGACAAACAAAAGAGTAGTTCCCTGCAATCACTATGAATTCTAATAGTAATTTGTAAGAAGGCTTCGTTTTCTAATTGTGGAGTTTATCCTAATTCTTCTGAAAGAATAGGAAAAAAAATTCATGGTAGGTGTTTAAGAAACTGAATTTAAAAAGATGTCAATATAGAAAATGTACTGTGGAAAGAAAATAACAAATCAACTAATGTATTTAATCATTGATAAAGATGCATCATACTATTTATCTTATTCCATATTCTCATGTCATATGACAATTGCTCAGAATATTTTTACTTGAGTCGTTATATTTTAACTAATCCTTTCTAAGCTGTTTGGGTTGATGGAAGGTTTGCTGCGAATCTGGATTCATGGAACTTTCCCATGTAATTTCACCTCAAGAAAAGTCATGCTTTCAAGGTTATCATGACCAGGATAAATGTCTCGTTTTATTTGATGAAATTTAAGTTGCATTCAGATGATGTATTACACTCTTATTACCTTAAGAAAGAAATTGACATTATTAAAGCCTGTGAAGGGTCAAGTCTCCTTGGTCGAACTTCAAGGAATAATAAAGTCCTGCAGCATGTTAACGAAGTTGTTGCCTTATATCTAGTCAGCTGGAATAAATAGCATCAAATACTTTAAAAGATCATATCCAAAATTGGCTGACTTATCCAGAGGCTTACCTAGCTTATTATCAATCGAAGGAAAGAAAAAAGAATACAACTGAAGCCTTAATATTTAACAACTGCAGAAAGAGATGCATTTTATTTATGCTGCAGTCAAATGAGTAGTTCGTTAGAGACGCTTTTTTGCCCTTATATTGGAGATTTCTTTAGTATAAGAAGCTCAGAAAAGTCAGATACAATGAACTGTCAAAACGTCTGTCCCTACCTCCTCCTGATCTCGTCATACTAATATTCACCTAACATAGCCTTTCTTTGACCTGCAACATTTATGAAACAGGTAACTGTTCTAAAGCCAGGTTAAGATGGAGAAAACAGCAAAACTCTTGCCCTGCATCTTACTTGTCCTTTGACTAGCTATATCGCAGAATGTTTGTGGGATCAAAACCAGTCAGTTTGATGTTGATGAGGATCAAAACATGGGAACTCTGATGAAAAGTATTGGCTGTATGAGCATTTCAACCGTAATGAATGATTTCTGTGCAGTACAGCAATTGGAGTACTACAAGGCTAGTTCTTCACTGTAGAGATTTCAAGAACGGTATCATCCAAGATGCAGTTTCAGGTCCTAGCAATTTGATTTTTATTTTTATTTTTTCGATTGTAGCACTTCTTTCTTCCTTCCAGGAGTTGATTATTCCTGATAGAATATATCTATAAATCTTTGTGAATAGAATTCTTATTTGGACAAGGTAAGATGACAACCGTTAAGTTTGATGGCGAGAAAAAATGAGAAGGGTGCGGAATGTGAGATAATTGAATGACTCAAACAGAATTCCTAAGTACTTACTAGTAAAAACAAATGTTAAAGAGTCCGTGGAGAAAAAGTTAAAGTTAGTAAAACTATTCCAAGATTATTACAGCATAATCCAAAGTGTTTATACAAGATACTAGGGATATGGTCACATAGGGTGACATTACATAATAATATTTAGCACATTTCTTAAAAGAACAAACGTCTTATGCTAATTATATTTTTTTGTCTCCAAAAAAAATTATATTGTTTATTATTGATACCAAGAAACACGACAGTGCAGCTCAACACAATCCCTACTGCAACATATTTCCCCAGTCATGTTCATATACTACTGATAGCCTGATGGTGGAGAAAAGCCAAAAGAAACCTAACAAATGCACAATAAAAAAATAGTTTACAAAATATTTTGGGATTCAATAATTACTTGATCGTTGCTTGTCTGATCGATGGTTAAACTTTCGATAAAGTTGGTCCAGTTTTCATTTATAAACGTTTGATGCTATGTAAAAATTCAAAATATATTCTAGAATTTATAATCTCACACGTACTCCTCAGAATTGCCTCCTGATCTTTAATGTATGATAAAATCTCCAATAAAAGACTGGTAAAGTTGAAGAAATACAGGAAACAGCAAAGAAATCAGCCAGGCAGACTGGCGGTCGACCGTCGCGGTCGACCATGAACTTTCACAAGTGCTACCAGGATTCGGAGCTACTGGCGGTCGACCGCCGCGGTCGACCGCGGATGACTGTAATTGATTTTACTCTCGGGTTTGTGGTTCGGTCGACTGTCGCGGTCGACCGCGAACCTGCGCGGTCGACCGCCGCGGTCGACCGTCGCCTGATTGGGCTGGGCCTTTTGGTTTTTGACCCAGTTCGTTTCTGAGTTGATATATAACTTAAACCTGATTTGTTAGGGTGAAGCAAGGACAAATTTGAGCAGTCTTTGAGAGAGGATTGTTGCATCCAATTGTGGGAGAGTTGTGAGAGATAAAGAGCTTTGTTTTAGGGTTTGATCTGAGAGATTTGTAACTCTACTTGTATTCTCTGATTTCTAATAGTAAGAACTCCCCTCCCCTTGCCCCGTGGACGTAGGCAACTTGCCGAACCACGTAAATTATTTGTTCTTGCTGTGGTTGTGTTTTGCATATTGGTTGTGATTTAGTTCGAGGTATTGTTCGTGTTGCCCTAGAAGCTTCCGCCGCGCACAACAATTGGTATCAGAGCTAGATCGACAACATGAGAGATGCAAGCACGTCAGGTTCGTATCTTACAAAGACGATACAGAGTCTGAGCATCAATAACACAAAGATTGATGTTCCAAAGTTCGACGGCAAGATCAATTTTGGATTGTGGAGGTGTCACGTGATGGATGCCTTGGATGCACAGAATTTGGAGGAAACTCTTGAGTTAAAAGAGAAACCTGCAGAATTGGAGGATAAGGTTTGGAGAAAGATGAACAGTAGAGCTTGTGGTGTTATTAGGTCATGCTTGACGCCGGATCTTATTTATGATGTTATGAACGAGACGTCGGCGAAGAAGATGTGGAAAACACTCAATGAGAAATATCTTACGAAGAGCATTGAGAATCGGCTTCACTTGAAGAAGAGATTTTATTAGTTCACCATGAAGAGGGGAGTTTCCATCAGGGAGCATGTTAACAACTTCACTAAGCTACTTTCAGATATGGCCAATGTGGACATTATAGTTGAGGATGAAGACAAGGCGATGCTACTTCTGTGTTCGTTGCCCGAAGATGATTATGGTACGTTCGTTCTCACTATGATCAATGGAGGAACTACAGTCAGCTACAAGAAGGTGACCTCAGCTTTGGTGAACTATGAGTTGAGAAAGAGTGATGTTGAACCCTCCGAGAAGGCATCGGGAGATGCGTTAGCAGTTCGAGGCCGAGATCCAAACCGTCGTCAGTTCAACCGCTCAAAATCAAGGAATAGGAGTGCCTATAAGAGTGTTGGTAGGAATCAATGTCGGTATTGTAAAGAAGAAGGACATTGAAAGATTGACTGCCCAAAGTGGAAAGAAAAAGCCGGGAAGAATAAGGGGAAAGCTGCACAAGCTTCAGAGGTGAATGTTGCAAAAGCTATTGGTGAGCATTCAGATTCAGATTCTTCAGGCTACTCATGCCCTACTTTACCGTCAGTTTGTTATGCGGATTCCACGGAGTGGATGATGGATTCGGAAGCTACATATCACATCTGCCCTAAGAGGGAGTGGTTTTCTAGCTTTAAGGAGCTGGAAAGAGGGGATGTCGTGCTTATGGGAAATGACCACGTATGCCCTATTGGTGGTATTGGTTCAGTCCGGATTAGGATGCATGATGGTGTAGTGAGGGAATTGAAGGAAGTGAGGTTCGTCCCGTAGTTGACGAAGAACATCATTTCTCTTGGGACTTTGGAGGCAGCATGATATCTAGTGATCTTAGAGGATGCTACAGTGAAGGTCACGAAGGGTTCTATGGTGGTGATGCGAGGTGTCAGTGAAAACAACCTATACTATTTGAAGGGCAAGACAGTTACAGGGGGTCTGGCAGCTTCTATCACTACAGAGGAGGACACTACCACTTTATGGCTCATGAGACTTGGACACACAGGTGATAAGTCTCTACAGTCATTGGCGAAACAGGGGCTATTGAAAGGTGCTAAGACCTGCAAGATGGATCTGTGTGAGCATTGTGTACTTGGGAAGAAGACTAAAGTGAAGTTTGGCACCGCTGTTCACAACACCCGAGGTACATTGGATTACATTCACACAGATGTTTGGGGTCCTTCCAAGAACACATCTCTTGGTGGGGCTAACTATTTTGTCACTTTCATTTATGATTATATCAGGAGGAATTGGATATACCCTATGAAACATAAACATCAGGTCCTGGATATTTTTGTGAAGTGGAAGAAGAAAGTGGAGCTGCAGACAGGTAGAAAGGTTGAGACTCTACATTCAGATAACGGTGAAGAGTACAAGAGTGATCCGTTTCTGTAGTTTTGTCGGGATCACGGCATTAGAAGACACTTCACAGTTCGAGAGACATCGCAACAGAACGGGATGGCTAAGAGATTGAACCGTACCTTGCTAGAGAAGGTGCAGTGTATGATGACGCAGAGTGGATTGCCTAGATCCTTTTGGGCTGAGGCGTTAGTTTATACGAGTCATCTCGTGAACAGGTTGTCGTGCACTGCGATAGACGGGAAGACTCCATTGGAGCGTTAGTTTGGTTCGGTAGCTAGTGACTATGAGTCGCTTCGGATATTCGGGTGTCCAGTTTATTATCATGTCAGTGATGGTAAATTAAATCCGAGAACGAGGAAAGCAGTCTTTGTGGGATTTAGAGATGGAGTCAAAGGCTTTAAGTTATAGGATCCACAGGACAAGAAGATAGTTATTAGCAGAGATGTCACATTTGACGAGGCGTACATGATGAGGCCTCGAGCCCCTCAGCAGGTGGAGGGAGACCAGACGAGAGAGATATCGTAGCAGGTGGAGGATGATGTGACTCCACCCACTCCAGAGAACACTGTATCTATTAAGGCTCCTACAGAGGTGACACTGAGAGGAGATGAGATGATAGCCGGGCAGATAGAGGATACAGTAGATTATGGGACTCAGGAACAGGGTCATGTTCAGAGGTCCATTGCAGCAGATAGACCGAGGAGAGAGATTCGTCGGTCAGCTAGGTATAATGATGTCATGGTCGCATATGCATTATCTGTGGAGGTCGTTGATGATATGGTTCCAGCCACATTCAGGGAGGCAGAGTCTAGCCCTGATTCGATCAGGTGGAGGGAAGCTATGGAGGAGGAGATGCGGTCTCTTCAGAAAAACGACACTTGAACACTGCACATCTACCTAAGGGTAAGAAAGCTATTGGTTGTAAGTGGGTATATACGAAGAAGGAGGGATCTTCTATTGGGGACATAAGATTCAAAGCTAGATTGGTTGCCAAGGGATATGCACAGGTTGAGGGCATTGATTACAACGAGGTATTTTCACCCGTTGCGAAGCATTCGTCGATACGGATTTTATTAGCGTTGGTGGCACAGTTGGATTAGGATTTGGTCCAGATGGATGTGAAGACAGCCTTTCTACATGGTGATTTAGATAAGGAGATCTATATGACATAACCTCAGGGTTTCAAAGCTGCAGGAAAGGAAGATTTGGTTTGTAAGCTGAAGAAGTCTCTTTATGGTTTGAAGCAGTCACCAAGACAGTGGTATAAGAGATTCGACGGCTTTATGATTGGTCGAGGGTACATGAGGAGCCTATATGACCCATGTGTTTATATGCACAAGCTACAGGATGGTGAGCTCATATATTTGCTTTTATATGTTGACGATATGCTTATTGCTTTCAGGAATTCTTCAGCTATTCGAAAGCTGAAAGAGGAGCTATCATCCGAGTTTGAGATGAAGGATCTTGGAGAGGCAAAGAAGATATTGGGTATGGAGATCGAGAGAGACAGGGTGAAAGGGAGTTTGAAGCTTACACAGAAGAGCTACTTGCAGAAGATGTTAAAGAAATTCAGCTTTGATGGCAATACAAAAGCAGTTAGCAAACCATTGGCTCCCCACTTTAAGCTTTCAGCGTTGATGTCACATGTTTCAATTGAGGACAGAGATTATATATCAAATGTCCCATATGCCAGTGCAGTAGGTAGCTTGATGTATGTGATGGTGTGTACGAGGCCAGATTTATCACAGGCTGTGAGCATGGTATCAAGATACATGAACGACCCCAGGAAGGGTCATTGGGAGGCCGTGAAGTGGATTCTACGGTATGTTCGAGGCACCGTGGATGTTGGTTTAGTATTTCAGAAGGATGAGAAGTATGGGCAGGATTTTAGGAGTGAAATTTGGTCATTGTTTGAAGCTTTTGAACATCCTTCAGTGCTGAGGCCTTTGGAGGCCATTTGGGTGAACTACGTTCGGCTTGATTCCTTGGGCAAAAGGATACGTAGGCAGTCTTTCAGATGCAGCCGGTTTGATCAGTTGATTCAGATGGGGGGAGATCGCGTTTCAGCTCTAGATTGGTTCCCTGACTTGTTGAGGATCTATTGGATGATTTGGTGTCGGCTCAGTTTTGGTGGAAACATTCGCCGAGGTGGAGAATTGAAGAAATACAGGAAACAGCAAAGAAATCAGCCAGGTAGACTGGCGGTCGACCGTCGTGGTCGACCGCGAACGTGCACAAGTGCTACCAGGATTCGGAGCTGCTGGCGGTCGACCGTCGCGGTCGACCGCGGATGACTGTAATTGATTTTACTCTCGGGTTTGTGGTTCGGTCGACTGCCGCGGTCGACCGCGAACCTGCGCGGTCGACCGTCGCCTGATTGGGCTGGGCCTTTTGGTTTTTGACCCGGTTCGTTTCTGAGTTGATATATAACCTAAACCTGATTTGTTAGGGTGAAGCAAGGACGAATTTGAGCAGTCTTTGAGAGATGATTGTTGCATCCAATTGTGGGAGAGTTGTGAGAGATCAAGAGCTTTGTTTTAGGGTTTGATCTGAGAGATTTGTAACTCTACTTGTATTCTCTGATTTCTAATAGTAAGAACTCCCCTCCCACTGCCCCGTGGACGTAGGCAACTTGCCGAACCACGTAAATTGTTTGTTCTTGCTGTGGTTGTGTTTTGCATATTGGTTGTGGTTTAGTTCGAGGTATTGTTCATGTTGCCCTAGAAGCTTCCGCCGCGCACAACAAAAGTAACGGCACAGTGTTTGGTCCAATTTCATCACACTGTATTTTGAATATTATATGAGGGGTGTTAGGGACACACCCTTGGGCACATCACCAACCACACTCCCCCACTATCTACAGTGCAGGGGCCCCCCA
>BQKN01000195.1:19605-41971 GCA_022839385.1 Asparagus kiusianus
CCCCCCCCCATCGCAGCAGCAGCCCCCCCACCTAGCCGCAGTCCCCCCCATCACAGCAGCAGCCCCCCCTCCCCCTTGCCGCAGTCCCCCCTAGCAGCAGCCCCCCCCTAGCCGCTGCCCTCCGCCCCTTGCTGCGCTATGCCGGACCTCGAGTTTGGCATGGGTTCCCTCGACTCAGTCCTCGAACTGATGACAGGAAGAGTTTATATCTCACTTCGATGAGATATATAACTGTTTTTGGTTCTTGTTTCCTCTGAGAAACGAGAATTTGTTTGTGATCCTACTCTTGTTGTGCAGCAGAGGTGCTGCCGAAATTTTTACTGCACACAACAAGGGTCGGAAGAGAAGGTGAACAGGTGGTGGGTCTGAAGCCTATTCGATGGAGGAGATCATCAAGAAGTTGAACCCTGCGGAGGTGTCAACTTTGATGAAGTTAATGAAGTTGTCGGCTGGTGAGAGCGCGACAAAACCATCGAAGAAGTTGGAGCTTCCGACCATCGATCTGAAGCTGGATGGACCTAGTACGTACCTGAGCTGGTCACGGCGGGTGAGATATACCCTTGCAGGGAGGAATCTGGAGGGTTATCTGACAGGAGAGGTGACAGAACCGGAGGAGGACTCAGAGGGAAGAGATGAGTGGAAGTCCACTCATATGTTGGTGTACATATGGCTTCTCAACTCGTTGGTCCCGACGATCGCCGCCACGGTGGATGGCATTGAGAAGGTGAAGCACGTCTGGGAGAAGTTGAGGAGGACATATGATGGAGTGGGGAATAACCTGCGGGTATTCCAGATTAAAGGAGAGATCGATGCCACAGTCAAGGGAGAGAGGACTGTACAGGAGTATGCTACAGAGTTGGAGCGCCTGTGGCTGGATTATGATCATTTTTCCCCCCGGACTAGCTGCAAGGACCCGGGATGTAAAGAGCGGGAGGCATTTCTACAGGAGAGGACTATGGTGTTTCTCAAGGGATTGACATCAGAGTTCGCTCAGCGAATCGCTTTGCTGCTAGCTCAGGCGAAGATTCCCACACTTGAGGAGGCTGTCTCTGCCATGATCCAGGAGGAGACTCGTATTCGGCTGCAGGCGGGGACAGGTGGACTTCCTGTGGTGAAGTCAGCACTGGCAGCCTCTAGCAGTACTGGATCTAGGGGAGAAACTCGACAGTGCTATAACTGCGGTACGGTGGGTCATCTAAGGCACGTTTGCACCAAGCCACCTAAGGAAGGAGATTCGGGTGGACGTGGACAGTTTGGAGGTCGTGGTCGTGGCCGCGGCGGTCGACGAGGTGGAAGAGGAGCAGGGAATCGGGCGAATCTGATGGTCGCAGAGGAAGAGGAAGCAACTGAGATGGTCTTTACTGAGGAGGACCATATGCTCCTGGAGATTCTTCGGAGGAAGCAGAGAGTAGCAGAAGATGGAGACAGAAGAAGTGGAACTGAGGAGACATCCAAAGGCAACTCTGCTACTTATGCTCATCCGACCAAAGGTACGGATGACATACATGCTCTTGCTTCTATGTCTCCCAATAGACCATCAGAATGGATTGTCGATTCCGGTGCATCTCGACATGTGACGGGCAACGCCAGTGAGTTCTCGTCATACACTCACCTAGCATCAGCAGATAGCATCCAAACAGCTGATGGTACATTTCAGCCTGTGGTTGGTAAGGGTACCGTTAATTGTACAGGTTCTGTAACTCTGTCCAATGTTTTGCATGCTCCTTCCTTTCCAGTAAATCTTTTGTCCATTAGTGCTATTATTCTCCAACTAAAATGTATCGTTTCTTTTGACATTCCCAAGGTGATCTTCCAGGAGAAAGGGACAGGACGGAGACTTGGGACTGGCACGTGGAGTAATGGACTGTGGTACTTGGATCGTGAGGGGCTGGACTCAGCTTTGGTGTCAATGGTAGAGAGAGCATGGGTAGGATCTGAAATGAGTGCCGAGAGTGAATTGATGCTTCATCACCAGCGCTTGGGACACTCATCCTTTGGAACTTTAAGTAGGTTGTATCCATCTTTATTTGAGAAAGCAAATAAAGAGAAACTTGTGTGTGATGCATGTAAGTTGGGAAAGCTTACTAGAAGCTCTTATGCTAGTTCTGATCATAGGAGTTCTCATGCATTTGATCTGATACATTCAGATGTTTGGGGGCCTTGTTCCACAAGTTCTATGAACGGATACAAGTATTTTGTTACATTCATTGATTGTTTCTCTCGCGTTACTTGGTTATACCTGATGAAGAATAAGAGTGAAGTGTTTGGCTGCTTTCAAAACTTTCATAGGAATGTTCAGACCCAATATGGAGCAGTGGTGAAGGTATTGAGATCTGATAATGGGACAGAGTACACCAACAGAGTGTTTGGAGAATACTTGTCATCTCAGGGAATACAACACCAGACTACGTGTCCATACACACCAGCTCAGAATGGGGTAGCAGAAAGGAAGAACAGACATCTTTTAGAGGTTGCTAGAAGTATGATGATCTCCATGAATGTCCCAGAAATATTGTGGGGGCAAGCAGTGTTGACTGCAGCGGCGCTGATCAACAGAATGCCCTCGAGAGTACTGGATTGGAAGTCTCCGTGTGAGACATTGAAAGGAGATAATGGTGGGATTCTTCCACTAAAGGTATTTGGCTGTGTGTGTTTTGTGAAGGATAACAGACCATCCGTCGGGAAGCTTGTCCCTAGAGCGGTGAAGTGTATTTTTGTGGGATATTCTGCTACTCAAAAGGGATATGTTTGCTGGAGCCCGGTGGAGAAAAGGCTGTTCGTGAGCATGGATGTGTACTTTCGTGAATTTGAGCCATATTACACACAGAAGGTACCCTCATCCGTTGGTGACTCGCCCAATACTGGAAGTATGAGGCGAGAAGGGGAGAATGGTGAGAGGCAGATGAATAATAATGTGGAGAAATCAATTTCTCTAACGATTCCTTGGGAAGGAGAATTGGTTGAGGAGGAGCAGGAGAATAAAGAAGAAGAGGATAAGGAGACAAGAGGCGTTAGGCCCACGGCTCAGCAGGAGAATAAAGAAGAAGAGGATAAGGAGACAAGAGGCGTTAGGCCCACGGCTCAGGGGGAGCTACTTACTTATAGTAGGAAGGGGAAGCAAATTGCGGAAACAGTACCTACAGTGCCACTAGTGCCAGATCCCTTATCAACGCCTGTCCCGACTCCTGAGACACCTACACCACCATCAGATTCCTCCCAAGGTGATATCAATCCTCTCCTTACTCCTCCCACACCAATGTCAGTACGGAGGACTACTCGCAGCAATGCGGGACATCCTCCCGATAGATATGGTTGGGATCTTGCCCAGTTTATATCATATTCTAATATCCACCCTGCACATGGAGCATTCATTGCATCATTGGATTCTGTTACTGTACCTAACAATTGGCAGGTTGCTAAGAAGGACCCAAAGTGGAAAGCAGCTATGCATGAGGAGCTAGGAGCTCTTGAGAAGAACCGCACTTGGGAGCTAGTAAAATTACCAGAAGGGAAGAGAGCAGTTGGGTGCAAGTGGGTCTTCACTGTGAAGCAGAATCCAGATGGACAAGTTGAGCGCTACAAGGCTCGTCTGGTGGCAAAAGGGTATAGTCAGACATATGGCATCGATTATGATGAGACTTTTGCACCAGTGGCGAAGATGAGCACTGTTCGGACATTAATCTCTCTGGCAGTAAATGGTGGATGGAAGTTACACCAACTAGATGTGAAGAATGCATTTCTTTATGGAGATCTGGTGGAAGAAGTATACATGGAGATTCCTCCAGGATTCGGTACAGATCAGACAGTGGGCAAGGTCTGTAGATTGAAGAAGTCTCTCTATGGCCTGAAACAGTCTCCCCGTGCTTGGTTTGACAGATTCAGAAGGGCTATGATTGGTATGGGGTACCAGCAGATCAACGCCGACCATACCGTGTTCTTTCGACGAAGTGGAGGCCACATTACCATGCTGGCGGTATATGTGGATGATATGATTATTACAGGAGATGATGAGAAGGAGATTGCCCAACTCAAAGTAAGACTGGGTAAGGAATTCGAGGTGAAAGATCTTGGTTTGCTTCGATACTTTCTTGGAATAGAGATAGCTCGAGGAGCGGAGGGAATCATCCTATCCCAGAGAAAGTATGCACTGGATCTTCTCAAAGAGACAGGGATGTTAGGGTGCAAACCTGCAACTACACCGATCGACCAGAAGTTCAAGCTAGGTGCTGAGGCTGGAGAACCAGTTGATCGTGACAGATACCAGAGGCTGGTGGGAAGGTTAATCTATTTGAGTCACACACGTCCTGATATCTCTTTTGCAGTGAACGTGGTAAGTCGCTACATGCATGATCCGAGGAAGGATCATATGGACGCTGTGTACCAGATTCTGAGATACTTGAAGAGTGCCCCCGGAAAGGGGCTGATATTCAGAAAGAATGGACATGTGAGCATCGAGGGTTACTGTGACTCAGATTGGGCTAGCTGTGCTGATGACAGGAGGTCCACCTCAGGATACTGTATCTTTATAGGAGGCAACTTGGTCTCGTGGAAGAGCAAGAAGCAGTCAGTGGTGGCGAGGTCAACAGCTGAAGCAGAGTATAGAGCTATGGCCTTGGGAGTTACGGAATTGTTGTGGTTGAAGAGTATGTTGGTAGAGTTGAAACTGGATCAAGGAGCAAAGATGAAGCTGTGGTGTGATAACAAGTCAGCCATCAGTATCGCCAACAATCCAGTGCAACATGATAGAACCAAACACATCGAGATCGATAGGTTCTTCATCAAAGAGAAGTTGGACAGTGGACTACTGGAGTTAAGTCATGTTCCAACTAAGGATCAGGCAGCAGATTGTCTGACTAAGGGACTTAGCTCAGTAGATATGATTAGAGGATGTGACAAGATGGGCTTAGTGGATATCTTTCGCCCATCTTGAGGAGGAGTGTTGACATATTTATATTATGTAAGGGCTTATATGTAAGATGTGTTTTGTAGGGCCTATATAAGCCCATGTTATCTCATGAATAAGATTAGGGTTTTCATACATTTTCAACTATTATACATGTAGCGGCTCACCACGCTCACTGCAAAAGAGATATCAGGGCGCGTGTGACTCAAATAAATTAACCTGCCCACCAGCCTCTGGTATTTGTCACGATCAACTGGTTCTCCAGCCTCAGCACCCAGCTTGAAACTCGAGTCGATCGGTGTAGTTGCAGGTTTGCACCCTAACATCTCTGTCTCTTTGAGAAAATCCAGTGCATACTTCCTTTGGGAGAGGACAATCCTCTCCGCTCCTCAAGCTATCTATATCCCAAGAAAGTATCGAAACAAGCTAAGATCTTTCACCTCGAACTCCTTACCCAGTCTCACTTTGAGTTGGGCAATCTCCTTCTCCTCATCCCCTGTAATAATCACATCATCCACATATACCACAAGCATGGTAATGTGTCCTCCACTCCGTCGAACAAACACGGTATGATCGGCGTTAATCTGCTGATACTCCATATCTATCATAGTCCTCCTGAATCTGTCAAACCAAGCACGAGGAGACTGCTTCAACCCATAGAGAGACTTCTAAAATCTGCAGACCTTGCCCACTGTCTGATCTGTGCCGAATCCAGGTGATATCTCCATGTATACCTCCTCCACTAGATCTCCATGAAAAAATGCATTCTTCACATACAGTTGGTGTAGTTTCCATCCACCATTTACTGTCAGAGAGATCAAGATCCAAACAGTGCTCATCTTCGCCACCGGTGCAAAAATCTCATCATAAACGGTGTCATATGTCTAACTGTACCCTTTTGCCACTAGACGAGCCTTGTAGCGCTCAACCCATCCATCTGGATTCTGCTTCACAGTGAAGACCCACTTACTTCCAACTACTCTCTTCCCTTCTGATAGTTTTACTAACTCTCAAGTGTGGTTCTTCTCAACAGCACCTAGCTCCTCGTGCATAGCTGCTTTCCACTTTAGGTCCTTCTTAGCAATCTGCCAATTGTTAGGTACAATAACAGAGTCCAACAATGTAATGAATGCTCCATATGCAGTACAGATGTTAGAATATGTTACAAACTGGGTAAAATCCCAACCATATCTATCGGGAGGATTTCTCGCATTGCTACGAGTATTCCTCCGTACTGACATTAGTGTAGGAGTAATAAGAGGAATGATATCACCTTGAAAGAAATCTGGTGGTGGTGTAGGTGTTTTAGGAGTCGGGATAGGCATTGACAAGAGACTTGACATCAGTGACACTGTAGGTATTATTCCCGCAATTTGCTTCCCCTTTCTACTATAGGTAAGTAGCTCCCCCTGAGCCGTGGGTCTCACACTTCTCGTCTCCTCTTCTTCTTCACTCTCTTGCTCCTCCTCAGCCAATTCTCCCTGTCAAGGAATCAATACAGGAATTGATTCCACATTATTCCCCAAACTCTCACCAATCTCCCTTTCTCACCTTATACCCTCAGTATCGGACGAGTCGCTAAGTGGTGAAGTTACCTCCAGGATGTAATATGGTTCGAACTCCCGAAAATACACATCCATGCTCACAAACAACCTCTTCTCTACTGGACTCCAGCAAACATACCCTTTCTGTGTCGCAGAATAGCCCACAAAGATACACTTCACTGCTCTAGGGTCAAGCTTCCCAACAGGAGTCTGTTGTCCTTCACAAAGCCCACACAACCAAACACCTTCAGTGAAAGAATCCCACTATTATCTCCCTTCAATATCTCACACGAAGACTTTCACTCCAGCACTTTTGAGGGCATCCTGTTGATCAACTAAGCTGCGATCAACACTGCTTGCCCCCACAGTCTTTGGGATATTCATGACGATCATCATGCTTCTAGCCACCTCTAGAAGATGTTTGTTCTTCCTTTCTGCTATCACATTCTGTGCTGGTATGTATGCACATGTGGTCTGATGTTGTATTTTCTGAGCTGACAAGTATTCCCAAAATACTCTGTTGGTATATTTTGTCTCATTATCAAACCTCAATACTTTCACCAGTGCTCCGTATTGAGTCTGAACATACCTATGAAAGTCTTGGAAGCAACCAAACACTTCACTATTATATTTCATCAAGTATAACCAAGTAACGCGAGAGAAGCAATCAATGAAGGTAACAAAATTCTTGTATCCATTCATAAAACTTATGGAACAAGGCCCCCAATCATCTGAATGTATCAGGTCAAATGCAAGATAACTCCTATGATCAGAACTAACATAAGAGCTTCTAGTAAGCTTTCCAAACTCACATGCATCGCACACAAGTTTCTGTTTATTTGCTTTCTCAAATAAAGATGGATACAACCTACTTAAAACAGTAAAGGATGAGTGTCCCAAGCACTGGTGATGATGCATCAACACCCTCTCAGCACTCATCTCAGGTCCTACCCATGCTCTCTCTACCATAAACACCAACGCTGAGTCCAGCCCTTCACGATCCAGGTACCACGGTCCACTACTCCACATGTCAGTCTCAAGTCTCTGTCCTATCTCCTTCTCCTGAAAGATCACCTTCAGAATGTCAAAAGAAATAATACATTTTAGTTGGAGTATGATAGTACTAATGGACAAAAGATTAACTGGAAAGGAATGAGCATGCAAAACATTGGATAAAGTTACAAAACCTGTACAATCGACTGTACCCTTACCAACCACTGGCTGAAATGTACCATCAGCTGTTTGGATGCTATCAGCCGATGTTAGGTGAGTGTATGATGAGAACTCATTAGCATTACATGTCACATGTCGAGACGCACCAGAGTCGACTATTCATTCTGATGATCTAGTGGGAGACGTAGAAACAAGAGCATGTGTCACCAGTACCTTTGGTCGGATGCGCATAAGTAGCAGTGTTGTCTCTGGCGAAGAACGACATGGATGCCTCCTCAGTCCCACTCCTCCTGTCTCCATCACCTGCTACTCTTTGCTTCCTCCTGAGTACCTCCAGGAGCGCCTGATCCTCCTCAATAAAGACCACCTCAGCAGCTTCCTCTCCCTCTGTCACCATCAGATTCGTCTGGTTGCGTGCTCCTCTTCCACCTCGTCGACCCCCACGACCACGGTCACGACCTCCGAACTGTCCACGTCCATCCGAATCTCCCTTCTTGGGTGACTTGGTACAAGCATGACTTAGATGACCCACTTCGCCGTAGTTGTAGCACTGCCGAGTCTCCCTCTTGGATCCAGTGTTGCCAGAGTTGGAGGCCGCCAATGCTGACTTCACCACAGGAAGTCCATGTCCTCGCCCGCAGCTTAATGCGAGTCTCCTCCTGGACCATGACCGAGACTACCCCCTCGAGTGTGGGAATCTTCGGCTGGGCTAGCAGCAACGCGATCCTCTGAGCAAACTCTGAACCTAGCCCCTTGAGAAACATCATAGTCCTCTCCTGTAGAAAGGCCTCTCGCTCCTTACACTTCGAGTCCTTGCAGCTTGCCCGATGTGAGAAGTGATCATAATCTAGCCACAGGCGCTCCAACTCTGTGGCATACTCCTGTATGGTCCTCTCTCCCTGAACTGTGGTGTCGATCTCCCCCTTGATCTAGAACACCCTCAGATTATTCCCCACCCCATCATAAGTCCTCATCAACTTCTCCCAGACATCCTTCACCTTCCCAATACCATATACTGTGACGGCGATCGACTAGACCAACGAGTTGAGGAGCCAGATGTACACCAACATATGAGTAAACTTCCACTCATCTCTTCCCGCCGAGCGCTCAACCGGCTGTCTTCTCTCCTGTTAAGTACCACTCCAGGTTCTTCCCTGTAAGGGTGTATCTCACACATCGTGAACAACTCAGGTAAGTAGCCGGTCCATCAAGCTTCAGATCGATGGGTGAAAGCTCTAACTTTGCCGGTGACCTTGTCGCGCTCTCATCAGCCGACAACTTCATCAGTTACATCAAAGTTGAGACCTTCGTGGGGTTCAACTTCTTGATAATCTCCTCCATCAATCAGGCTCTAGATAAAACACATGTTCTCCTTCTTCCCTTCGAACCCTTGTTGTGTGCAGTAAAAATTTTAGTAACACTTCTGCTGCACAACAAGAGTAAAATCTCAACTAAATCCTTGTTTCTCAAAGAAAACAAGAATCAAAAGTAATATATCTCAATGTGGGATATACATTCTTCCTCTCATCAGTTCTAGGACTGACTTGTCGAGGGAATCTAACAAGCTACACACCCAGATCTGGATCTCTCACATCAAGGCAAGATCCTCCGCCCTGCAAGACGGCAGCGACTCAGCAGCGCGGCGCGACGACTCAGCAGCGCGGCGCGGCGACTCAGCGACCTATCAGTAGCAACCACGACGGCTCGGCCGCACAAAGCCGTGGCGGCGGGGCGCGGGAGCGACGCAGCCGCGACGGCAGAACTTGAGGGGCGAAGCACGCGCGGGGCAGGGGCGAAGCACGCGCGGGCGAGGGCGCAGGTGCAACGCGCGAGGAGTTGGCGGCATGAGCGGCGATAGGGCGCAGGGGGTTGGTGGTGGCGACTAGGGTTAGGGTTAGGGTTATGAGGAAGGTAACGACTAGGGTTTTGGCTCTGATACCATATTTATTGAAAACCCTTAATTCATTACTGAAATCTCTTGGGCTTATATAAGGCCCTCTAAACACACACTTACAATTAACCCCCTACCCATACTAATATCTCAACAGAAAGTATAGGCCAATGCAACATAGACTAAAGGCAGTGGTTCTAGAAAATTATCAAAAATAACTTTTATAGAGAAGCAAAAGTTCGTACAAGAAACTAAAACCATTTGAAGATTATAAAGTGTGTGTGTGTGTACGATAACTTGATAATACATATTGATATATTTCTGAGAAAAGATGAAACATATTTATATTTGTAGTAAGGAAACTGGAAAAAAGAAATTTTTATATGGATAGTAAATCAGAATCAATCAGATCCAAACCTTATTAGAAACTGGTCCTTGAGCGAGGTAAGGCTTTGTGTTACGCAGATGGTGGAAGCCATAAGCAACTTGAGCATCCATTCCTACAACATACGACATAATTTATGTGTACCAACTAAAAAAAGACTCACAAGTAAAGAACTTTAGTTATGAAATAATATATATAAAAAAGTTCAATGGCTACAACAAACTAAGTTAAAATTTAATCAGGCAGCAGCTTCTTTAAAAAATAGCCAAAAGTTAATATATAAATATAATAAACACTTGCGTAATAGTTCAAAAAATAAGTTAATCTTCATTTGTTATAATCCCAAATCCCTTGTCAACATAAACTAGTAACTTTTAACATTTTGCAACAACAAAGACATGGGGAAGTGCAACTTTGAACCTAGATAGACAACAATCAACCACTTTGCATTTAAAAGAGAAGACAACATGACTATTTATTCCTCCAGATGAGACTGGTTAAAAATGACTACTTGTTGATTAATGCCCCCCAAGGTTCAGGTAAATCAATGTATGCTAGAACTATATTAACTGGAATTACAGTTCAATTTAATGTTTTAGAAAGTATTAGACGTTTCAGGGCGCCGAACATAGTGGCTAAAGCCCAGTGGCAGGTATGTGTTTTTTAGTACCGAGAGAAGGACTTTGTTGAAAGATTCAAAACCTTATTCTACCATGTTATCTGAATAAACCTGGACCAATTTCTGATCCGTTTCATTCTAACCTAACTTGTTCTCTTCACCCGTTGTTATACTTAAGAGGGCAATAAACCCATTTTAAAGTGGTAAGTCCACGTAAGCGGCCTATATTCGCCAAGGCGCTGTCAAGAACTAAGCAGGCAGCCTAAATATGACTTCTCCATTTTACTAGCCTTTTTAAGAAAAATGAATGATCTTAGTGCAATTAAACTCATAAGGTATCATTAGTCTCAACTAGCACTAGAGGGCATGTATGAGTCATAGACTGCATCGATAGAGCATGTATCAAAGCAATTTGCAGTTTACTACAGCACCAACTCCTTACCATGACTCAGGAGAAACATATGCATATAAAGAAATACATGAAACGGGAAACTTCAACAAAACCAATACAATTAAAAATTATGCACAAGAACAATGTCAGAGCCTGCACATACCTATGCTAAAGTAATTGTAGAAGACCCCTTCAAAGCATAAAACCTTTTCAGGAACAGTACCTTCTGTCACCACGTCCTGCAAGAATATTGATACTTTTTTAAACAATAAAAAAATAGTTGTTACACATGTGATGCAAAGTAGTTAATATTGCAATGGTATAGCGTACATATTGTGATAATATTATGATTTGCCAAATACCTATTCAAAAAGAACACCCACCAATATTATTATCTCATTGCGAGCTAAGAACTAAAAGAAAAGTCCTATCTTACCTGGGTACTTCTATGAAGCCATATCCGTACCACACACATAACCGTGCCCTCACCCAAACTTCTTGGACACTCTTTGAATATATACATACATAAATTCGGGTGTGTATTCAATTATATAATACATGTTATAACTGAAAACACTCGTCATACACTTAACTGACGTATATCCTACACTACACATCTAGGTCTTGCAAACCATTGGGCATGGGTCAAATTCACTTCAACCCATACCCAATTAAAAACTATGATTATAAAGTGTAGTTTGGTATATAGTTCAAAATCAAGTTGTTTTCCAATTTATAATCTATATAGATAGAAACGTAAAAAATTTTGAGCAATTTTAATTCTCATAACATTTGATGAATATTGATTTCATGTAAAGTATTAATTTTAATACATATAAATAAACAAATACATACATATATACAGTTGTGTCCCCAGGCCCTAACTTTCACAAATTTGTCATGTATCGTACCAGTATCCGCACCCGTTTCTATGCAGATTAGAGAGAAAAAGATACATATATGTAACAATTTCCAAGATAAACCATCTAAACAGCAAATCAGCTAAATAGATAATAGCATGAAAGCTAAAAAAAGATGAAAAGTAGTTGCTTTCCAGGGAGAAAGTTTAAATGACTGACATATATCGTGTTCCTGAAACCAAAGGCAATTGTTTTAATGAAATAGTATAGCTTGTGCAGGTAATAAAGTATTAAATTACCAAGATGAAAAAATTAATTAGACCACATGCTAATTCAACGCATGGGCATGAATCATGACAATCAGGCTACTTCCTATGTAATTCGTGAAAACATAACCATACTGGAGTTTTGGCAAGTATCAAAAGGGATAAACAACTAAGACCTTATTGTAGACAAGAACTAAGGGATAGTGTGATGTGAATAGTTCATATTTGGTGCCCTGATAATTTAAATTATGAACAGTAAACCAATGTATATTACTTTTTGGGTTTTATCCTAAAAACGCCTTTAAAATAGGGTCATTCTACAGAAACCACCTTTGATTGTTCATTTATACATAAACCACCTTTAAACGGTATTTTGTTTCAATCAACCATCTGGATTCACTTTTAAACCAAGTTTTTCAGTTTTGGTATAATAATTAGTGTCAAGTACCAAGTATATTAGAGAGATAATCCTTATCCGGAAAAAATTTAACTGAAAAGTGGGTCCAAGATATTGATTAAAACAAAGTTCCTTTAAAGGTGATTTATGTATAAATTTGAAGATCAAATGTGGTGTCTATAGAATGACCCTATTCTTATAGGTGGTTTCTATAAGATTACAAGGTGGAATTCACCTATTTTGAAATGATGCTCTCATAATATCCATTGTCTTTCAAACTCTCCCATGCAGAAGTCCTTCGAGAGTGGAAAAGGCAAGAATCCTATTATGAGGAAAGAATACAAGACTACAAGGGCTCAAATTTCAGGTTGCATAGGTCGGTAAATGAGGCAATAATCCTACAAACAACAGCTCATCTAATGTATTACCACTCGGGGAAGTAGACTTGAAGCAATTGTTTCAACAGAAGGTCAATAAGACTTTAGAATTGTTGATCACGAACCAGGAATGAAGCAAAGACCTAGCATGAATTCAGAGCTAGAGTCGAAGCAAGGAGATATATTATGACATAGTTTATGTGGATATATTGAGCACCAGGTAAAGGGTTGTTTTGCTTCCTAAATTAAAGGATTCAAAGCTTCAAGTATTGATCTAAAACTACTAAACTTGTTGAAACCTCCAGCTACTGACTCCGATAAAAGTGAACTGACATTAAGACAAATACTAAGATTTCAAAACTTTATATCAATTTTTTGCAGCCTTTGACAAGTGGCTATGACCCTGCCGATGAACACTAAATTAATTTCACAGGCTGTCACAGAGAATCTTGGGATCTTCCTATCAGCTCCTACAATCAATATCTAAAGAGCCTAACTAGTCTTACTCCCCAGTTGCAATAACAGATTAATAGCCCTCCACCCGTAAGCATGGACTTTTTAGATCTTGGCCCATAAGTTATCCCAATTTAACATATCCAGACATGTGCAACCATTAACCAGTTAAATGATACCTGCATTAATTTGAATGTCTGCAGCTAATAAGCTTACCGAGAAATGTGGTGGCATACATTACATGATTAAAAGATACTATACAGTTTAGCTGAAAGAGAGTTTGCAACAACACATGTCAGCATCTTCTAATGAAGCCATAATGTAAATTTACAAGGTAATTGGAATAATTAAGAAAATATAGTGCAGAAGAATGAGTAGAAGGCTCAGTAGCAACCTCATTTAAAGTGCATTCTCCCATGTGCCTAAGAGAGTATGGTAGATCGACTTTTTCTCCTGCTGGCATCGAGACCAAGACATGCCAACTGCATGAAGAAAATAAAATTTTCATAAGCACTGGGTCTATGTTTGATATGCCTGAACAGAGGCTCAAAAGAAATCAGCACAAAATAGTGGTCCAACGCAATTAAAAATGAACTGCTTAATCTGCAGATTGAGGAAAGAGACTTATCACATCGCTTATAAAATGTTCGTCGTCACCAAGGATAGTGATCCTTGGATTACAATTTAATATAATATTAGAGCGATTACACGAAACTAAGAAAGCATAAAGTATGAGGTTGTCAAAGAAGTTAGAAAGGAGGTTATAGAAGATAAATAGGATCAAGTTGTTAGAATCATTTGTTTCTAAGCATCTAGTGTTGCGCGCAGCGGAAATTTCGACAGCATCTCGACAGCACAACAAGATAGTCAGATCACAATAAGAAATCTTGTTTCACAAAGGAAACATGAACCTTAAGCAAAATATCTCAACCAAGTGAGATATCAGCACTTCCTCTCATCAGTTCTAGGACTGATCTGTCGAGGGAACCTAAAAGCTATTATAAATCACACAAATAACGATACAACCAATTTTACGTGGTTCGGCAAATTGCCTACGTCCACGGGGCAAGGAGGGGGAGATATACTAATAGAGAGAGAGAATACAAATAAGGTTTACATAAGAATCTCACAAATAAAACCCTCACACAAACTCTCAAATCTCTCACAAAGGGAATGCCAAAACCCTCTCAAAATCGGCGTTATTCTTTACCAAGCATAGCTGCTTTTCCCTTCTGTACTTGCTCCCAGCCGAAAAGAATTCCCCAGCCGAAAAAACAAATCTGTGTACTTTTTCTCCCGCAGCCAAATCTCCTCGCACACGCACCCAATCCTTGCACGCAACCAGCCGCAAAAACAATCACAAACCTCCTTCACTCCCAAACCTAGAAAAAAAACCTTGGTATTTATGTTGTTGTAATCGGGTGGGCCCCACAATATTAGCCTTTCACGGGTGCTTTGCTGCTCCGCTTCATGCACGTGGTGGTCCCCACGTGCTTCCCAACAATTCTCCACCTCGACGAAGTTTTCCCAAAACTAAGCCGACACTAAAGCAACCAAATGTCCCACTTGTTGTGTTCAGTACGCCGTGAAACAATTCACGACAACGGACTCAATCCATAACAAATCGGGAATCCGAACGAGTCCAAACAATCTCACCCCCATCAAAATCAACTAATTAAAAACCGGCTGCATCTGAAAGACTGCCTACGTATCCTCTTGCCTAAGGAATCAAGCCGAACGTAGTTCACCCAAATGGCCGCCAACGGCCTCAACAATCACGAATGTGCAACAAGTTTCGATAATGATCAAACTTATTATTCGGAACCACCTTAGTGAGCATATCTGTCGGATTATCCTTCGTGTGGACTTTCACAATCTCCACAACGCCATCTTCTAGAACATCCCGAACGAAGTGATATCGAACATCAATGTGCTTCGTCCTCACATGAAAAACCTGATTCTTCGTCAAATAGATAGCACTCATGCTATCACAATGAATTGTGACGGATCGCTGCGATATACCAAGTTCCTCCAAAAGTCCTTGAAGCCAAATAGCCTCCTTCACAGCCTCCGTAACTGACATATACTCTGCCTCCGTTGTAGACAAAGTCACCGTCGATTGTAAGATGCATCTCCAACACACCGGCGCACGGGTCAAAATGAACACATACACCGTCGTAGACCGGCGCTTATCCAAATCCCCGGCATAATCCGAATCAACATAGCCGATGCACAACTGCCCACCTTTAATGTCCCGCTCATAAACCAAACTAACATTGAGCGTACCTCGAATGTACCTCAAAATCCATTTCACGACGTCCCAATGACCTACTCCTGGATCGTGCATGTATCTCGAAACCATGCTCACCGTCTGTGATAAATCTGACCTCGTACATACCATTACGTACATCAAACTCCCAACCACGCTCGCATATAGAGTATTCGACATCAACTCTCGATCTTCAACTGACTTTGGTGAAAGACCAGCTAAAAGCTTCAAATGGGCTCCCAAAAGTACACCAACTGGCTTCGTATCCATGCTAATATGGAATCGCTGTAGAACCTTCTTCAAATAAGCCACCTGTGTCAAACAAATTCTGTCATTCTTCTTGTCTCTACCGATCTCCATCCCTAGAATGCGCTTCACCTCGCCCAAGTCCTTCATCTCAAACTCATTTGAAAGCTGAACTTTCAACTCATCCATAGTCGACCTGGAAATAGAGGCAACCAACATGTCACCGACATAAAGTAACAAATAAATGTACGCACATCCTTTCAACTTGTGAAAATATACGCAATGATCAAACTGGCTCTGAGTGTACGAATGACCAATCATAAAACCATTGAATCGCCTATACCACTGTCGAGGAGACTGCTTCTAACCGTATAACGATTTCTTTAATCTGCAAACTAATTTTTTTTCCCTGCAACTCGGAATCTCAATGGCTGAGTCATATATATTTCTTCATCAAGATCACCATGAAAAAATGTCGTCTTCATATCCAACTGATCTAAATCCAAACCATATTGTGCCACCAAAGCTAGCAAAATCCGAATTGAAGAATGCTTCATCATCGGAGAGAAAATCTCATTATAGTCAATACCTTCCTCCTGTGCATAGCCCTTCGCAACCAACCTAGCTTTGAATCTCAATGGAGTGCCATCAATGCCCACCTTCTTCGTGTATACCCACTTACAACCAATTACCTTCCGTCCTTTTGGAAGCTCAACAAGCTCTCATGTATCGTTCTTATGAAGAGATTCCATCTCCTCCTGCATAGCCACCTGTCACGAGTCAGCCTCCGAACTCTGCTCGGCCTCTCTAAATGTAATAGGCACCAACTTATTGATACTCTCCACCGGAAGTGCATACGCAACTGTATCGCATACCGTGCTGGCATCTGTATGTTTCTCCTGTCTCCGAACCGCAATTGAATCCTGAACCTGAGTCGTCGGTCCCTGATCCTGCACATCAGTACTCGTATCCCCCGTGTCATCGTCGTGCTCGCCTGACGTCACCTCAGTCGACACTCTAATGGATATTGTATCATCTGGACAATGTGGAGCTGCATCAATCTCCACCACTTGCGATATCTCTTCCGTCGGGTCGCTCTCCACCTGATGAGAGCTTGGAAGCTTCAAGATAGAAACCTCATCAAACGTGACATTCCTACTCAACACAATCTTCTTATCAACTGGATCCCAAAGCTTGTATCTCTTAACACCACGCTTGAATCCTACAAATATAATCTTCCTAGCTCGAGGTTCCAACTTATCAGTTCTCACATGATAAAATGCAAGGCACCCGAATACCTTGAGTTGGTCATAATCTCGTGCTGGCTCTCCCGACCACATATTCATAAGGGTGTTCCCCTCAATCGCAGATGAAGGCAGTTTATTAATGAGATGGCTCGCATATGTAAGTGCCTCAGCCCAAAAGATCATTTCTAAACCACTCTGCGACAATAAGCATCGGATCTTCTCCAGTAAAGACCGATTTAGTCTCTCTGCCACCACATTCTGCTGCGGTGTATGACTAACCGTGAAGTCTCTCTATGCTCTCGTCTCGACATAGCTGCTGAAAAGGGTCTGAAGTATATTCACCACCGTTGTCGGATCGCAACGTCTTGATCTTTCTCCCAGTCTGTAATTTCAATCTCTTTTTTCACTCCACAAATAAATCTAGGACTTCACTCTTCTTCGTCATGGTGTACACCCAACGCCTAGAATAATCATCAACGAACGTGACGAACCAATGTCGACCACCAAGTGATACAGTCTTGGTGAGACCCCAAATATCTGTATGCACGTAATCCAGGATGCCCCTCGTATGATGAATGACAGTCCCGAACTTCACATTCGTCTTCTTGCCATGAACACAATGCTCACAGAACTCAATCTTCCCACTCTTGGCTTCCTTTAATAGCCCATGCTTGCACAATACCTGCAATGATTTTTACCTGTGTGCCCCAACCTATAGTGCCAAAGTCTGCTCATGTCCGTTTCTAAAATAACCAAAGCAAACTGGCTAATCTCGATGCTTCCCTTCAGATAATACAAATTCTGATTACGGACTCCCTTCATCACCACCAATGATCCTTTAGTAATCTTCGCTACAGCATTTTCGAAAGTCACCTTGAATCCCTTCGCCTCCAAAGCTCCAACTGAGATAAGATTTTTCTTCAGTTGAGGAACAAATCTCACCTCCTTCAACTCACGGACTACTTCATCGTGCATCCTAATCCGCACGGTACCTATCCCATAAACGCCATAGGATTGATTATTTCCCATGATAACAACACCTCCGTCGACTTTCTCAAAAGATGCAAACCAATCTCGTCTAGGGGTCACATGATAAGTAGCGTCGGAATCAAGCATCCAATCTGATGCATCCATATTGTTCATCTCCGGAGTAATCAGTAGAGAAAAGCACGAATCATCGGAATCATCGCCTTTCGTAACGTTCACCTCATTGGCCTTTGAGCCCTTTTTCTTGCTATTCTCCTTCTCTTTGATCTTTGGCCAGTCTCTCTTCCAATGTCCATGCACCTTGCAGAATACACATTGGCTCTTTGCTAATTGGTGGCGGCTTCTTGATTTGCTAATTAGTGGCGGCTTCTTGACTTTGACCTTCCTCTATTATCACCTTTCGGATATGAGCTTCTACCTCTCGTCGACAAGGCCTCTCCTGAAGTACTAGCGCGGGAAGTCTCATTGTCCTTCCTCCTCAAGTCATAGTTCGTCAAAGTGTTAGCTACTTCACTATAGCTGATAGAAGATCTTCCGTTCAACAAAATAAGCACAAATGTGTCATACTCCTCTTCCAGTAAAGAACCCAATAAGATAATAGCCTTGTACTCATCCGAAATCTTCTCATCAATATTTGTCAAGTCCGACAACAACTTAGTATAGTTATTCACATGCACCGCTAGTGAGGTGCCTCTGGACATCTGAAATCTGAAGAGTCTTCGCAGCAAGTACAACTTGTTCTCAACACTCTTCGTGAGATACTTATTGTTGAGAATTTCTCACATCTTCATTACAGACGTCACCCCAATCACATCATATTTTATTTTCTGTTCCAAACAGGACCTGATCACCCCACATGCATTCTTATTCATCTTCTCTCATATCGTCTCATCATATTTAGGTCGTTTCTCGTGGACCAAGATGATCTCTTCCAAATTCTGAGCATTAAGCGCATCCTGTACGTCGCTCATCCACAAACCAAAGTTGATTTTACCGTCATACTTCACCACACTAATCTTAGTGTTCTGAAAACCAACTTGTATTGTACTCGTCATCGATTTGCTGTTTTCACCTTCTTCTCTCATTACAAACTAATTCCAAATTGTAGAGAAAGAACAAATTTGATAGAAGTTAGGAACCACCCAACTAAATCCTAGAGCGGATTCCAAATAGATCTCCTATCCACACGAGAAAAACAAAATCTCCAACAACAACTCCTAATGCTATCTCCACCGAAACCTAGACCTCCAAGAACCAAGCTTCACACAAGAATCTTCCTCCACCAAACTCCAAAACCCTAGATCTGAAATCTGGGCTCTGATACCACTTGTTGCGCGCAGCGGAAATTTCGGTAGCACCTCAACAACACAACAAGAGAGTCAAATCACAATAGGAAATCCTGTTTCACAAAGGAAACAGTAACCTTAAGCAAAATATCTCAACCAAGTGAGATATCAGCCCTTCCTCTTATCAGTTCTAGAACTGACCTGTCGAGGGAACCTAAAAGTTATTACAAATCACACAAATAACAATACAACTAATTTTACGTGGTTCGACAAATTGCCTACGTTCACGGGGTAAGGAGGGGGGATCTACTAATAGAGAGAGAATACAAATAGGGTTTACACAAGAATCTCACAAATTAAACTCTCACACAAACTCTCAAATCTCTCACAAAGAGAATGTCAAAACCCTCTCAAAATCGGCGCTATTTTTTTACCAAGCAGGGCTGCTTTTCCCTTCTATACTTGCTCCCAGCCGAAAAGAATTCCCCAGCCGAAAAAACAAATCCGTGTGCTTTTTCTCCCGTAGCCAAATCTCCTCGCACACGCGCCCAATCCTTGCACGCAGCCAGCCGCAAAAACAATCACAAACCTCCTTCACTCCCAAACCTAGAAAAAAAACGTTGGTATTTATGTTGTTGTAATCGGGTGGGCCCCACAGTCTTAGCCTTTCACGAGTGCTTTGCTGCTCTGCATCATGCACGTAATGGTCCCCACGTGCTTCCCAACATCTAGGAGATCTTGTTACTTGTGAGAAAAAGTAGTCTAGATACATTGAATCTGGAATGCATTGTGCTTATAAATAGCCTCTTTGGTCTACTCTTATTCATATTAATAAATCCTCCTCTTTGATTTCCACATGGTATTAGAGCCTCCTATCAAATTCTTCTTCTCTATACCCTAACCCATCACTACCACCACCACCACCTTTTACTCCAGCTACTCCCACCTCCACCACCTCTTTGACTTGCCACTACCACCACACCACCTCTCCTTCGCCAAAGACCTACGTAAAATCCCACAAACCCCTGTCACCCCTGCCATCACCACTGCCACAGCTCCCAGATGCTCCAAACAGCCCTCAAACAACTTCTCACCAACAGCCCTGCAGCCCCTTCAGCCCTCAGCCCGCCTCTGACCTGTAGTCCCATCAGCCAGCCCCTAGCAGCCCTCAACTCCGCCCCACAGCCCTTCCTCTGCCATGCAACCCCGCGTCTAACCTGAATCCAGCCCTCTCCAGCACTCCAGTAGCTCAAACCACATCAAACAGATCCCAACAAATCTCAAGAAACCTAAAATAGATCTCAAACTGACCTTAAACGACCATAACACAATCTCAACACACTTCAAACACAGCCAAAATACAACTCAACCCACTACATCCATCTTTGCTTCCAGATTTTCATTCATATCGACATGAGCACTACATTCGCCTTCGATCCCATTACAACACTGATTGTCTCTCATGGGCATCATAATGATTTGCTAGATGTGGTAATTCTATCTCAACATCACGGATCTTATTTTTCTTATTTAGGTCCGCTCTCAAGTATTTTTATCGCTGGCTCGCCTTTTTTTGTTCTTGTTTCCATGGAGACTTCTTCCTCTACTTCCACAACAACTTCTTACTCCTCTTCTACATCGACTGTGGCACCATTAAGTGCGACTTCCTCCTCTCGGGTTATGTTATTGATGAAGAATATCAAGCCGTCTAACAGCTACTATCTAAACTCTGTGGCAACTTAGTTCAATTAGGTAATGTTTGTCATGTTTCACCTCATCGGTGATTAGTGGATCATTGATTCGGGTGCTTCTGAATATGTCTCATTTATCTCTTTCATCATTTTCTCCACTTGATAACTTTCATGTACGTGTTGCTGATGGTTCACCTGTCCCTGTGAAGAGATAGGAAATATTACTCTCACGCCTGATCTTTCTCTCAAATCTATAATACGGGTTAAACTACTTTTCCTAATAGTCTATTATCTATTCATGAAGTTTGTAAAGACTTAAACTATTCAGTGACATTCTTCCCTTCTCATTGTGTTTTTTAGGATATTGCGACAAGGAAAGTGATTGGAGCCGGTCGTGAACAACATGGTGTAGGCGTATAAAATTGCCTATAGGTCCCACAACACAGCTCGACACGGTGATTCGACAAATCAATGAACCATCGAGTGACGAAGCGACGAGGTCAACAAATTGCACGCAAACAATGTCAATCGCGTGCGGAATCAATCCAACGGTTCGGGGAGTCAACGAGTCATCTAAACAAGAGCAAACTCGGATGAATCACGATCGAATCGAGATCGGTTTCGGACTCGAACTCAGAAGCGGATTAACTGCCATATTTGGAATCAAGTCAACAAGTCGATTCCAGACCAAGTCAACCACACAAACCGAATCAAGTCCGAACAACGGAGAACCGGAAACACCGGAAAACAACCGAACGACGGAACCCAACACACCCGGGGGACTCGGCCCAAACCGAACCAACCCGGGGTGGCTCGGCCCAAGCCGAGCCACGCCAGGGTGGCTCGGTGGCCGAGCCACCACATGGTGGCTCGGCCTGAGCCGAGCCACCCTGAGGTGGCCGGCAAAACCCCCCCCTCTCGTGTGTTGTTTTGCACGTGCTCGTATGCACAGTGAGAGGCTATAAATAGAGGGACTTGGGTTCATTTTCAAAGGTTGGATTTTAGAGGGTCGAAGCTCTGCCGGATTGGAATCTCAGATCTAAAAAAGATGGGAGCTTTAGAAGATTGAAGACTTGGACTTTGAGATCCGGTGCTCGGCGATCATCCACGCCAAATAAGGCAAGAGTTCGAGAGGGATCGGATCTGAGATCTACACGATCACACTCCGGATCTAAGCTTGGTTCTTAGATCCCGAGCATCGAGCGGTTGTTTCCTTGGTGAAACAATCTCTCCCGGCTATTATTCCCTTGGTGGAATAGTACCCGTCATATCGTGTAGATCCGACCGGATCGAGATCACGCGGTGGTCCACGGATTAACCCCGGCGCAGGCAAAGAACCCACCAAAGCGAGTGACCGCAAAACAGGAGCTCGCGATTCGTT
>BQKN01000195.1:41981-57668 GCA_022839385.1 Asparagus kiusianus
TTAAAGTGTACAATGATATCAACAATGAAGAAAGCAACAGATTTTCCTGCGAACACATGGCTTATATCTTTTGGATAGTCCATACTCAGCTTCTACCCTTAGTTCTCATACGGATTTTATATTATGGCATTGACACATGGGACATCCTTGCGTGTGAATCTACTTTTAAGTTCTCGTGCGAGTCGTGAGTTAAGTAAACATCATAGAACTTCCTTCCCCGAACGCGTTAATAAACGTAGTGAATCTTTCTTCAATTTAATCCACTATTATGTCCGGGGCCCAGTAAGCTTTCCTTCTTTTAACAAATATCGCCACTTTGTTACATTTATTGATTATATTTATTGGATGACATGGATTTTTCTATTAAAAGATCATTCTGAATTGTTCAAAGCTATGAAGCACGGACACGCATAACATGAAGCCGTGTCGTGTCGTGTCCATGTCGAACACACGTGTCGAACACACGTATCATATGTATTTTTTAGGATTTGCCTCGTGTCGGCGTGTCGGATGGCCGTGTCGGATCCGTGTCCGTGCTACATAGGTTCAAAGTATGCACTGTATTTTTTAATGAAATAAAAACTCAATTTGGTATTACTCTTAAACAATTTCGCTCTGACAATGCTAAAGAATATATTAGTGAGTTTCAAAACTTTTTCTCCATATGGGATTATTTACCAGACTTCGTGTGCTTACACTCAACAACAAAATAGAGTGGTAGAGTGCAAAAATCAACACTGGCTAAACACTAACAGATCTTTAATGTTTGAAATGAAAGTTCTAAAATTTTATTCGAGTTTTGATGTGCTCGCTGCTTGTTTTTTTATCAATCATATGCCAAGTCTTGTACTTGACCATGTCTCACCCTTTAGCCTTGTCTTTCTGCATCAAGAGGCATTTCCTATTCCACCACGTGTCTTTGGTTGTACATGCTTTGTTCAGGCTCTCGGACCCGACAATGATAAATTAGATCCTAAGGACATCAAGTGTGTGTTTCTCGATTATTCAAGATTATCAAAAGGATACTTTTGCTATTCTCCCAATAGTACGAAAATATTTACTTCAGCTGATGTGTCATTTGTTTGAAAATAAACCTTTCTTTGAGTCAAAAATTCTTTATGTTCAGACTTCCTTAGATTTACCGAGGGTCATTGCTGAGAGCTTAGATTTTCCACCAGAGAAACCACTACAGGTTTATGTACGAAAACGAAAGGGTAACATTGGCAGGACTATCAACGATATTGGTTCTACGGTTCTTTCAGACACATCACTTCCATTGATTGGTAATATCTCTAACACAACTAATATTCCTATTGTTCTTCGTAAACCAAAACGCACTTGCACTCATCATCCTATTACAAAGTTTGTTTCCTCTTATAAACTGAAGGGATCCTTTCGCGTTTTTACCTCCTCTTTGGATTCTATTTCTATACCTCAACATGTTCAAGAAGCTCTCAAGCATCTTGGTTGGAAAGCAGCTGTGGAAGATGGCATGCAAGCTCTTTAGCAAAATATACCTGACAGTTGGTTAGCCTCCCACCGGGTGGTAAAATGGTTAGTTGTCATTGGGTATTCACTGTGAAGTACAATCCAGATCATATGATCGAGCATCTCAAAGCTCGCTTGGTAGTCAAGGGCTACTCTCAGCAATATGGAGTTGATAATACCAATATTTTTTACATGTCACTAAGCTCACCTCAGTACGAGTACTCATCTCTATTCCAGCCAGTCGATCATGGTCACTTTATTAAATGATATCAAGAATGCTTTTCTTAACGGAAATCTGAGCGAATAGTATATATGCAGCAACCACCTAATTTTGAGCAACAAGGGGAGAATCCGGCGTGTTCGCTCAAAAAGTCACTTTACGGGCTTAAGCAATCTTCTCGAGACTAGTCTGAAAAGTTTGGAAAAGTTGTCTGCTCTTATGGCTTTTCTAAAAATAAGGCAAATCATTATATTTTCACCAAAAAAAATGAGCAGGGGCATTATGATTCTATTAGTATATGTAGATGACATTATTATTACTGTCAATGACTCACAGGGTATTGCAGACATCAAACGACAGATATCACATGTTTTTCCTACAAAAGGATTTTGGTCCACTTCGTTACTTTCTCGGTATTGAGGTTGCCCGCACTAAGGATGATATCTTCCATTCACACAAGAAATGTGTCCTTGATATTCTTACTGAGACGAGAATGCTAAGGTGTCAACCCAGTGACACGCCTACAGACCCTAATGTTAGCCTATCTACTTTCACAATTGATCCTCCATTTTTTGATAGGATCATTTTTTTGATCCAGAGCAGTATCAGAGACTTGTTGGGAAACTAATATACTTGCCACTAACCAGATTGGGCATTGCATATGCAGTCAGCAAGGTCAGGCAATTCATGCATGCTCCTACCATCACTCATTGGGAAGCAGTTATCCACATTCTACAATATCTCAAGAAAGCACTAGAACAAGGCCTTCTCTTCAAACCTGGCAATTTTTTAAGCCTACAAGGATATTTAGATGCTAATTGAACAGGATCTGCTGATGATAGAAGATCCACTAGTGGATATTTTGTATTCTGTAGAGGAAATGTGGTATCTTGGAAGAGCAAGAAACAATCATTTGTTGCTCGTTCCAGTGCAGAGGTCGAATACACAGCCATTAGACACCTTGTTTCTGAGATCATATGGTTGTGGTCTCTTCTAAGAGATTTAGAAATTCATTTACCAACTCTCATTCCTCTCTATTGTGATAATCAGGTTGCTATATACATTACTGAGAATCCAATGTTCCACAAACATATCAAACATATTGAAGTTGACTGTCATTTTGTCTGTGTTGAATGGATGAAGAAGGTAATTTCTTTCTCTTATGTTCGAAGCAATGAGTAACTTGCTGATATCCTCACAAGAGCATTGCCTCCAAAACTTTTTCACACATTTATAGGCAAGCTCGGCTTCTATAACATCTATGCTCCAGCTTGAAGAGGAGTGTCAAAGAAGTTAGAAAGGAGGTTAAAGAAGATCTATAAGATCAAGTTGTTAAAATCATTTGTTTCAAGTATCTAGGAGATCTTCTTAGTTGTGAGAAAAAGTAGTCTAGATACATTGAATCTGGAATGCATTGTACTTATAAATAGCCTCTTTGGGCTTCTCCTATTCATATCAATAAATCCCCTTCTCTGATTTCCACAGAGGTATTGAAACAGTTGCAACTACATCTATCGTTTAGTGGATGATGATAGCATGAACAAAAGTAGGTGTTAAGCAACAAGTATCTAAATATATTACGAATAAATATCACAGTATCAACTACTTAGATAGTAGTATCATAAAAGACAAAGACAGGAGTTAGGGTAGTGACATAAAACAATGTATAAAGTAATAGTTGCTTCACACTTGATACTCCCAACTCTGACTGCCAATTAGTCTAAATCTATGTTACCCATGTACTTCATTATTGAAGCTGCACCCGTACCGAACACGTACCAGACACTTTCCCATACCCAAACTTCATGAACACTTCTTGAATATATTCATGCATTTATTACAACATGTACTCAATTTTACGATATATGTGTTAATTTAAAACAGTTGTCAAAGACTTCCTGGACGTAGAGCTTACACTTCACATCCGTCTTTTGAAACTAATGGGATACGAGTCGGGTTCGTTTCAGTCCATACCCAAGTTCAAAACTATATAGTTAATGGGTCGTTTAGATGTCTAGTAAAAAATGAGTAGTTTACAATTCACGATAATCAATATGATAAAATAAACTAAAAAATATGATCAAAATTTTAATTCTAATGACACATAAAGCAGAAAAAATTATCTCATGTACATTATTAATTCAATATATATATGTAGACGTGTCCTCGTACCCAACATTTTACAGTTTTGTCGTGTCCCCTACCTGTACCCGTACCCGCACCCGTACCAGTACTCGTGCCCGTTTCCATGCAACTTAGGTCTGAATCCTAAATTTATGGAATTGTAACGTTTATAAAGATAAGAATGAACTTGATAGGGATGGGTCGAACTTTAAACTAGAAGGAAGAAAATTAAGGAAAAGATCCACCATATGCAAGAAATTAAGTCAAAAACTAACCAAAAGAGAACCATTTTAGACTTTAGTGCTTGGATCGCAATGCAGATTCCAAACTAGCATTAGCAATCATAACTTACAACTTGTAACTTATAGACACCAATAAGTCCATACAATACCATTTTCAAACTGGATTTGGTTTAAAACTCAGTCACAAATCAAATATCTAGAAATAGAAAATTCTGAAACCATGATTATCAAAAAGGACCATTTAGAGAAAAGTTTGGCATGGTGTGGGTTATTATCCACAAATGATAAAGTCGCGATTGCCAATTTTAATTTAAAACTTTGTGATGAGATCTGCAATAATAACTAAGGTAGTTTCCCTTTCAGTTAACTTTGTCATCATTTGCTGATTGCTTCGGATACAAAGGTCTATGACCCACCACTAACAAAGGAGAAAAACCTTTTCCCTGCATCTAAATTTTGACGATTTTCTGTCTTACACCAAATGCATATCACTAAGTGCCAATGGTATCCTTGTTCATTTATCAACCAAATCACAGGTAGTAGAGGCATCAAACTTGTTACCCTGCCTATGGAAACAGTTCTTCCTTAGTAGTACCACAATAAGACAGAGTCAAAAGGTGGACAGTATGTCTAGAAGAAAAAAAAGGGACTTGTCGGCATTCCGCAACAATGCCAAAGTGAAATAAAATGCATAATCTTGTCAGGGATCCAAAATGTAACTTGTACTGTCAGCGTCACTGGAGGTGGATTCCACAAAAGAAAAGTGGTTGAATGGAAAGTTGCTGCAAGGTACAGACATAGGGATTTGCTTCTTGTTTATTGAAAAAAGAAGCATAGCTAAAACTGGGAATTTAATCGAAGTTGAATGTATTCAAGCTCTTCGTGTTTTTCACTTTTTCAGTATATTTAGATAAAATGAGTAATTGTATGCATTGTTGATAGCCAGTAGCAAATTTTTAAGACGCAGTTGGCGTAAAGAATAATAATCTGCTCTAGCACAAAAGGAATTCACTGTGCACTTTGATAAGTCTTACCTGTCAAGACGGCAAATAGGACCACTACTTGCCTTTTGGAGAATTCGTTTCACAGCAGATCGCCATGCAAAAGGAAATGAACCACCCTACACAAGAGGAAATTGCTAGCCACTATCAACTTTGCAACTGCAGCAATCAAACTGAGGCAACTGCAAAGCTCCTTACCCAACCAAAACTCCTCGAAAGATCATTGCCTGTGCCAAGTGGAATAACAGCAACTGGAGGAACTGGCTCTCTGCGCTCAAAAAGTTCTCCAAGACTCCCTAATACCCAACCTACAGTCCCATCACCACCGGCAACCTGCAAGGTAGAACGAAAAAGTTCTTTGAAAGTTAATTACAGCACACGCCAACAATTAAGGGCACAAGCATACTCAGAACTTCATAATGTGAAAACGTCCACATAGACGATGAAAATGCATCATCTCTTAGCAACAGATAAATAGAACATGATAAATTAGACTTCGATGCTGACATACCACAACCCTCAGCTTCTGACGAACGATCTTTGCACAATCATCGCCAAGATCGGCCAACTGCTCCAAAACACCTAAGCCAAACTGAACAAACTGAGGAGGCTTCACACGTGAGAGATCAAAAACCTGCACCATTTATAAAATTTTTGTACCTTCAGTACCAAACCACAAAAAATATACATTTTTCGGCATTGCTTGGACTCAGCTTGGCTATTCTTGGTGCATAAAAAGAAGGCTCAAACTATTTATATACACTGTTGATGATCCTAGTCCTTGAATGCCCTAGCTTCAAAAGAGCAAACCGAAGCTCACAGAGCTAAACACTTACAAACTTATAAGAGAAATCTAGCAATCTAGAGACAGAGAGAATCAAAATTACTAATCTTTATATACAAAATTTGCCACTTTCCTAATTCTTATATTCTCAAACACATCCAGACTCCAAAATCTACTGAAACCAGGTCCAGAATCTCTCAAAATAGAGTAACCACGAAATTCAATACCTGCTCCTCTCCCATGAGTTCCTGTAGCCTCTCCAGCAGAGCTTTCCCGTGCCTCCCTCCACTCTTCGAGTTCACGAACACTACGATCGGAGCCTCCGGCGACTCCTGGCCGAGCTCCTCCACGACCCCAGCCTTGCTCGCCGTCGCCGACGTCGTCTGCTCCATCACCGCCTCCTTCATCGCCCTCCTTAAGTACTCCGGTATCGTGATCCGCCGCCTCAGCTCCTCCTTGTCGATCTTAGCTCCGGCGATCACTCCGCACGCTCGCACCGAGTCCACGATCGATGATCTCTCCGCCACCGTCCTCGCCGTCGATCCTTCCGCCGCCGGCGATGACTCCATCGATTTCAACGCTGTCGGTTCCTCGAAATGAAATGGGAGTTTAAGTCCAGCGAGGGGATTGGGGGGTTATTCTATTCTTTGCCTTTTCTTGTAGCTCGTGTACTGGTGATGCTTTTATTTATTGGGTGGAAGAGGGGCGGGGGGGTTTAATTTTTTATTTTGAAATTTGAAGTTTGGGAGGCAGGCGGCTGGCTGATTGAATATTGACTAGGAATTTGGATGCAAAATACACAAAGCAGGGAAATAACGAGAGTGACACGGAACACGCAAAGTAGGCTGAGATCTAGAGTTGGAGGGATGTTCTTTTCCATTTTCACTGGCAGTGAGGCGAAAACAGCAAACAGCTTATGCGTAGGTGAAATAGGGGATGTGAAATTATTTATCCTTATCCATTACAATTTAAAGTAATGCTTTTAATATAAGGATTAACTAATTTTATTTTAGCAGTGGCGAAGGATTACGAATTTATTAGGAAATTTTGGTAATATGTTTACATATCTTGTTAATATATATTAATGTTAACCCGCCCAAGAGACAAATTTACTACCCTCCTTTTGATTTAAAAAAATATATTTCATGATCAATATTACCCTTCACCCTTTTGTCTGTTATATTGTTATTCTAATCTATTTAACTTTCAAAATCTAAATTATTTAATTAGTTATATGCTTGCCTTGGATAATATTCTAATATCTAACATGAACCTCATATTCTTCTATAAAATTCCTAATTATTTTAATTTTATTGAATTTTCATTGGCTGAGAACTAGATAGAGACAAGATTATCAATCTATTCGTTAAGGACTCACAAATGTCCATACCATATTGTGATCCTTGTTTCGAACGAAATCACAGAACTATGACATTTTTAGGCTATACTAAATCCAACCGAGAATCAAAGAAAGAATCGGGTAATTAGAATGTAATATTTAATTAGAGTTTGAATTGCATTTTTTATCTAAATTGTTATGACAAATTCCTAAGGATAAATTAATATCAATCACACAAGAGCACGAAAAGTATCAAGAACACACGAACACAAAGATATACATGGTTTGGCTTGTAACCTATGTCCACGGACAAAGGAGGAGAAAAGATTTTACTAATTGTGAGGAATACAAAGTGGAATCTCTTAATCTCAAATAACACCCCAAAAGCCTAATACAACTCTCAACTAAAGAAACAAAAGATAAGAATATCAAATAGGCTTCACAAAAGAACTCTCTTTTCTTGATTGGTGCTCTGAAGATTGTTGAATCTAATTGACTTGAAGGACTGTTCTTATATAGCCTTGAAGATTTCAGCTCCTTACTGTCTAAGGAATAAGAGTTCTAATAAGAATAGAAGTCCACATGTCCTAAAACCCAACAAGAGTCCAAATATGAATAAACTTCTAATATGATTGGTTGTGCAAAGTCTAATGTAATCAGGATTCTTGGTCAAAATAAACCGAGCTAAAAAGGAACTCTCAAAGCAATATGGATTTGAGTATTTGAGGCAACATATAACAAAACCCCACATTGACTCAAATACGTAGAAGATTCCTCACTCCAAAATAAACTAACTTACTCCACCTTCTCCAATAGCCCCACAGGGCATCTAAGTGCGGCACGTATCAATCAAGTCCAAGACCGGCTTGAACTTGCTAACTAAAAGAGGCCTCCTCAACAAATCGACTAAATTGTCCGCACAATGACCGTAAATATTAGCAAAGTCATCACCTGAAGTAACTCCTGAATAGTTGAAGGGCACAAAATTGTCAACAGACATTGCATAATGTAAAACCCCAAAAAATTGAATATTATGTGAAAACAAATATGCTATATAGTAAAAAAATAACATATTTTGATGTTTGAGTATGATAAAAATTGATTTGAGATTAATTCAATATATATTTGTGAATATATGAGTGCAAATGCACAAAACATGCATGAAGAGAAATCTGAAAAAATAATCAGTTAAGAGTTTATATGTTTTACACACCGATTCAGTTTAAATCTAGAAAAATTCAATTTGAATCATGAAAACCAAGTCAGACTAGGTTTCCTGATTTGGGTCAAACGGGGTTGCATATATATATACATGTGTTTTCATGAAAATTATTATCTTTATATCAGAGCTTCAAATCCTAGCAGCCCATCTTCCTCTCTCTCAAACCCTAGCCCTAAAGTGAATTTTTGGGAGAGTTTGTGAGGAGAACATCGAGGAAAAGTCAGGATTTTTTGTGTTTGGCGACGGGGTAAATCACTTGTTGTTCTTTTTAGAGACTTGTACACATGTAAAGGCAAGATCACCTATGTCCAAACCTTTTCCTTGAATAAATCTAATGTTTTTAAGAGAATTATATGTTTAACTTTATGTTTAGGGTTTAAATCCAATGTTAAACATGTTACATGTGATGTTTATGATTAAATCTTATGTCAAGAACAGTAGAACGAATCTGAAACTGAGGTATTGACATGATCATGATCATTAGGGTTTATTTTAATGAGTTAATTGCAGTTTAATATGATTTATAAGATTTAGAGTGTCAAAATAAATAAGAATTAGGTTGTTTTTCATGTTAAACCCAAGATCTATGTGTTCATGTGATTCATATTGTTTTAACAAACTTCTGGTTAAGTATACATGACAATAGAATCAAGTTTTATTTCTATAATATGATAAAAACCCGAGTTTTTGAAGAAAACATGAGAGAAGAACAAACTGTGCATTTTCGACCTGTTCAGTCGACTGAAGTTGCCATCATTCGACTGACGGGCTTGTGATTGCCCTATTATTTTGTGAACGATCCTATCAGTTGACCGATGAGGTTGTCGGATGACTGATCAGGTCAGCTTTTGTGAGATTGAACCTTTTGCTTGTGTGTTCGTTTGGTGAGCATTTTTGTGCAAGACGTGAGCTGATATTCATGCATAGTTTGAAAAGTATACGTACGAGGATTGAGTACACATGATTACATTGTTTGGGGTATCCAAATAGGTTACAATCGTTAAGAGTAATGGCTATTACTATATATATTATAATTATGATCGGTTGAGTGGGGTTAGTCAGGTCCCGCAATGAGACCGCAGATGGACTATACTCCGAGTGCTTTAGTCGGGTCTTGCAATGAGACCGCAGATGGACTATACTTCTTTATCGGTCCGCATGGAGATACGCAGAGGTTAAAATATCTATCTATCGGCCCGCATGAAGATGCGCAGAGGTTAAAACACCTATCTACCGGTCCGCACGAAGATGCACAGAGGTTAAAATATCTATCTATCGGTTCGTACGAAGATGCACAGAAGTTGAAATACTTATCTATTGGTCCGCACAAAGATGCGCAGAGGTTGATATACCTAACTATCGGTCTGCATGGTTATGTGATTAGTTATTATACTTAGTTATCGGTCCGCACAGGAGTGCGATGAATTGACATACCTAGTTATTGGTCCGCACGGGAGTGCAATGAACTAACATATTTATTTATCGGCCCGCATGGGGTGCGATGAGTTGAAGTCTTCCAGAGAAGGACTATTCGATAAATAAGCTAAGTGTAGGTGAATATTGACATCATCGATATGATCCACTGTGAAAGTATTTCACAACTTAGATACACGAGTGTGTTAATATCTGTTTTACCCACTAATGGTAGTATGAGGAGTTGATATGATATTTTTAGAGATGTATGTTGTGGTTTTTCATGTATTATCTTTCTTGTATTCATTTATTCTTAGTTTTGGAGTTAATATTTAGCGATTCACAATTTAAGACATATGGTATATACATGAGGGTTTCCTTGTTTTGATTATTTCGCTCAACATAGCAGTCTCGTGTTGTGAGTTTCTAAGTATTAACCCCAGTTTAGTACAGGATAAATGAACTAGGTAGACTATGCACTTATAGGTAGAGCCTCCATCATACCTAGTAGCCCTTCCCCTGGAGGCGGATGACGATGATCTTGCTAGCACTCTGACGCTGTGGTTTTCACTTCTTTTCAAGCTGCGGAGCAGAGTTTCGGAGAGCCGCAGGTTGACGGATTTTCAGCATAGTCATCATCATATATGTTTAGTAGTTCTGCTCCAAGATATTCAGTTTATATTTCTAGTTGATGTTTAGATTTATATTATTTTTTGAGAGTTGAGAGAGTTTATGTACTTTTTAGTTGACTCTTGTAGTTGGGATTATGGATCATTTATTTTAGATTGTTGGACATATTTTCTTTTATATTTGTTGAGACCTGATTATTTAGAGATTTATTAAATATTTTTGTGTTCTATTTCTTATCTTCATCTCTTTTATATCTGCTTGAACCTATACTATCTTATTTGTTTCCACTAGAGGGATATTTCTGTGATGGTAAAACATGTTATTGCACAGTATAGGTGTATGGAAGGTTTGACATTCTTGGTTTTACCTTGAACTGCAGCTTTGTGTGAACCCAGGGGCATCACACATAAACTATTATATCTTCATATCTTTGTGGTGGTCGGATATCTCGTCTAGACCGATCTCAAGCAATAGTGGATTCCCGCTCTTCCTGCAGCTGCTGACGTACTTCATCTACTTAAACGGGATCTGGCTGCTGAACTCCCGTAGTCTTATCATGCTGAAGAGTTGAATCACCAATTTCTAACTCCACCTTATGTCCTGTAGTGCGTACCTTATCAACAACTGAAACCAATGATCATTTCTGGTGGAACACAGCAGATTTATCAAAAGTAACATCATGGCTAATAATAATCTTAGGAGACTTCGGATCAGGACGCCACAACCTAAAATCCTTAACACTCGTTGCATAACCTAGGAATATGCACTTCTTCGCTCGCGGCTCAATTTTCCCTTGACTAACATGCACATATGCAGGGCAACCAAATATTATAAGATTAGAATAATTCGCAGGTATACCAGACCAAACCTCCTCTGGAGTTTTACAACTAATAGCAGTAGATGGCGATTGATTCACTAAGTAACAAGTCGTACTCACTACTTCCGCCTAGTATTCCTTGCCTAAACCTGCATTGAACATCATACAACGAGATTTCTCTAATAGGGTTTTATTCATATGTTCTGCCACTCCATTCTGTTACGGTGTGCGAGGGACTATATGATGTCTAACAATTCCCTTCTTTTTGCAGAACTCATTAAATTCTCATCCATAAAACTCAAGACCATTATTAGTTCTAAGCCTCTTAATCAGCCTCTCAAATTGCTTCTCAATCAAAGACTTCCACTACTTGAAAGTCACAAACACCTCATCTTTATGTCTCGAAAAGTAGACCCAAACCTTTCTAGAGTAGTCATCAATGAAGGCCAACAAATATCTAGAACTACCACCATTCGAGGCACCTTGAGAAGGTCCTTAAAGATCTGAATGGATATAATCCAAAGTACTTTTAGTCTGATGCACTGTCGTATTGAAGCTGACTTTTTTCTGCTTCCCAAAGATGCAATGCTCACAGAATCCCAATTTTCCTGTACTCTGTCCATATAAAAGACCCTTCTTACTCAACTCGGTCAATCTGTGCTTACTCATATGACCAAGTCTCATATGCCATAATCTGTTAGTATCAACTCTTGATATTGATGATGCAACTGTAGCCGAGCCGGTAGTGGTAGAACCCTATAAAACATACAAGTTGTCGATATTCTTTCCTCTCATAACCACAAGAGAGATTTTTGTAACCCTAAGAACTCCACTTTCACCTGAAAAATTGCACCCAATGCTATCAAGAGTGCTCAAAGAGATAAAATTCTTCCTTAAACCTGGAACAAGCCTAACATCTGTCAAAGTCATGATGACTCCATCATGCATCTTAATCTGAATTGTGCCTTTCCCAACAGTCTTGCATGAGGCGTTGTTCCCCGTAAGAATAACTCCACTATCAATAGCTTCATAAGTTGTGAACCAGTCCCGATTAGGACACATATGATAGGAATAACCTGAATCCAAAATCCAATCATCCATGCTCCTGTTTATATCATTTGTAGCCAACAAAATCACATCTTCAGCAATATCAACTTTAACGGAGTCCTACTTTGATTTTTCTTCATACTCTTCTTGTTTATTTTTGTTCTTCAATCTGTAACATTCGGTCTTGATGTGCACTTTCTTCTTATAATATCTGCAGGTCAGATTCCTGTGTTTTGACTTATACCTGGTACCTCTAAAACCCCTTTCTTCCGATCTTCCTCGAACAAACAAGTCATCAGATTTATCATTACTTTCACTTATGGTTAACTCTTTGTCGATCTTCTCCTTATTCAATTAGTTCTTTTTGACGTCCTTGATACTAATAAAATCTCGACTATAAATCATAGTATCCCCGAAGTGCTTGTAGGAAGGCGACAAAGAACACAATAACAATAGGGCTTGATCTTCATCAATTATCTTAACATCAATCTTACTCAAATCTGTAATCACATAATCAAATTCATCAATATGAGATTTGATGGGTGTTCCTTCCGATATTCGAAGTGTGTACAAACGCTGCTTCAGGAGGAGGCGTTTAGTGAGCGACTTCGTCAAATACAAATCCTCAAATTTAGACTATAAATCAATAGTTGTTTTCTACGTGATAACTTCTTACAAAACTTCATTTATCAAATATAACTGGATCGCTGTAAGAGCTCTATCATCCAACTCATTCCAATCTTCCTCCGTCATAGTAGTCGGTTTCTTCGACTTCCTAAACAAACCCTTCTTCAATCCACTCTGTGTCAACACGACGATCATCCCAACTTGTCAAAGGCTGAAACTGATGTTGCCGTCAAACTTCTCGATATCCTACTTCATAGTAGTTATTGTCATCTTCTCGTCCGATCAATAGCTGAGTGCTTTGATACCAATTTGTTATGACAAATTTCCCAGGATAAGCTAATATCAATCACACGAGAGCACAAAAAAATATCAAGAACATACGAACACAAAGATATAAGTGGTTCGGCTTATAGCCTACGTCCACGGGCGAAGGAGGAGAAAAGTTTTACTAACTATGAGGAATACAAAGTGTAATCTCTCAATCTCTCAATCCCAAATAACACCTCAAAAGCCTAATACAACTATTAGCCAATTTCGATGATTTGATGACAATTTAGCATAGAACAAAAGATAAGAAAATCAAATAGACTTCACAAAAGAACTCTCTCTTCTTGATTAGTGCTCTGAAGTTTGATAAATCTAATTGGCTTGAAAGAGTGTTCTTATATAGCTTTGAAGATCTCAGCTCCTTGATGTCTAAGGAATAAGAGTTCTAAAAGGAATAGAAGTCCACATGTCCTAAAACCAAACAAGAGTCTAAGTAGGAATAAACCTCTAATATGATTGATTGTGTAAAGTCTAATATAAGTAGGACTCTTGATCAAAACAAACCAAGCTAAAAAGGAACTCTCAAAGCAATATGGATTTTGAGTATTTGAGGCAACCTATAACATAAATAAAACTCTATTTACAAGTATTATCCTTTCACATACAACATTTCATCTCTCTCTCTCTCTCTCTCTCTCTCTCTATATATATATATATATATATATATATATATATATATAGGGAGAGGTTCAAATGCAAACCTCACTATCCTAAAAACTAAAAACCAATCCTCTCCATTGGATCTAGATTCATCCAATGGCTGAGATTAAATCTGCATAAGGGTAATAAGGTAAAATAAACAGCCCATTAAATAGAGGTAATTAATGCTTCTTGTTGAGTTCTCCATTTTCCCATGCAACTCTCTCTCTCCAAAATCACAGCAACCTATCACGTTCTCCTCTCTCTCTCCTCCATTTCCCAAAAGCTTGAACCAGCCCCCTCTCACGTTCTCCTCTCTCTCTCTCTCTCCTCCATTTCCCAAAAGCTTGAACCAGCCCCCTGAGAACCACCAGAACCCAACTTTCTCTCTCTCCTACCCAGCTATCTCCCTCTCTCTCTCGTCCGCCATCAACACAAGCTTCCACGCCGGCAAAGCCAAGCTCCCAAACCCGACCTCTAGTTCCGCCTGCACCCTCGCTGTCCCTCCAACCCGACCATCTCCATCTCCTCCGCTCCATTCCCAGCGAACCCGCCAACTCGAGTCGTCAACCCCACCCCCGCTCGAGCTCCGACCAGCAGCGACGACTGCGCCGCCTGAGTTCACCGTCAACCCCAAGCCCCGACGAGCCCCCGCCGGCGAACTCCGACCCTAGTCACCGCCTCACCGCCTCTCCGACCTCCTTCCAGAAACGCCGTCAGCCCTATTTGCCACCACCACGACCAGTCTTCACCGTCGCGACCAGCAGCCATCTCCCTTCCCCTCTCCTCTCCGCCGCTGACCGCCAGTTTGTTTTTACCATAAAAATTGTAACTTTTTGCTTAAAATCATCAAACACGTTCTATAAATGCATGAGTGAATCTCGATTCACTGCAGTGAATCTCGATTCACTGCAGTGAATCCAGCTTGTTTTTACTTCAATAAACGCATTAGTGAATCTAGATTCACTTTCAGTGAATCTCGATTCACTGCAGTGAATCCAGATTCAATTATGTGAGGTGTTTGTTTTTTTACCATAAAAATCATAACTTTTTGCTGTAAAAGGTGAAAATTTTTCATGTTATAAAATTTTATAGCTTGTTTTTTACCATAAGTAAGCTCGATTCACTGTAGTGAATCGAGATTCACTGCAGTGAATCCAGATTCACTGCAGCGAATCCAGATTCACTACAGCGAAAGCTTGGATGGTTAGGATGGTTTTTAGTGAATCCATAAGTTTCTTATTATTTTTGTTTTTTATTTTTGCAGATTTTGCTATTGTTTGATAACGAGTTTCAGTTCACTGAATCTGGATTCAATTTAGTGAATCTGGATTCACTCGCGGCTTCGGTTCGAGAGAGCGGCTTCGGTTCGTCGGAGGGAGCTCACGGGCAGTGGAGTTGGATGAGCTCGGTGAGGAGTTAGTGGTGTTTGTGGTGGTGAGAGAGAGGAAGAGAGAGGGGGCTGGTTCAAGCTTTTGGGAAATGGAGGAGAGAGAGAGAGAGAGAGGAGAACGTGAGAGGAAATTTGTCTATAATGTAAGAGAGAGTATTAAAGTACGTGTATTAAATTTGTATCATTGTTCCAATGTAATCAGTCACCATTAATGCAATGAATTGTTCCACTTTTACCCTTTTCACATTAATGCAGTGTATTAAATTTGTCTATATTTACAATTCTGCCATCGAAATCTAGGCCATTGGATTAGATAGATTGGAGGGTTAGGATAGGTTTTTAGTTCTCTAGGTTTTCATTTGAACCTCTCCCTA